>RHLR01000631.1:0-16195 GCA_009806335.1 Davidsoniella australis | reverse complement strand
AGAAAGCAATAAGAAGTAAAAAAAAAAAACAAAAGAACCAAGATCAACAAAAGTAAGCGAAGGGAAACAGGAACAAGACACTGTGATGGGCTGTGAGGCATGATGCGGCAGAAGAGAAAGATGGACAGTAAACAGTACGTTGAACACGTAGCTAGCGGTCTCTCCCCCTATTTTGAGTAGATGAATAGATACCCTTGTTTTTTATCTTGTTGTTTAAATTTTTTTTCTTTTTTTCAATAATGATGCATGTTTGGCGAGAGAAAGAGAGAGAGAGAGAAGATTAAAACAACACACTAAAGGGACTGCGCTTCATATCGGGACTCCGCGGACTCATGGGCAGCGCAAACAATTCATCTCCTAGATGTTGCTCTAGCCCTGGTGAGATGGTAGGACCTTTGAGTACAGAGTCAAGAGAGGCAGTTCCGCGTGAATCTACGTTGAGCAATGGCGACATGGCACGGCCTTGCAAGATGGTGGATTTGACTAGATAGGGGATGTTAGTATTCGTGTATATGGCTAAGAAGAGAAGACAGCATGCTTACGTGAGGGAGGCATCGCTAGATCTGCCGGAGACGTTGCTAGCTTGAGGCCCTTGAGCTTCTCGGTCAGCCGGTTTCCGCCGGTCTTGGGCGATGTCGGAGCGGGCTGGTGTGATGTCTTCAGCGGCGCCGCAGCACTAGCAGACCCGGGAAGCGCCTCACTGTCCAAGTTCACAGACAAGCCAAAGTGCTGCTTGAGCCACTGATACTCCTGCATGGCCATCTCTAGACCGACACTCTCTCGATTGACGCGGCGCTCGGCATCCATCTCAGACTGCAGCTCCGCTAGACGGAGGTTGGCCCAGATGGTGTGCAAGACGCCGCGCTTGCTGGCTTCTAGCGAGTTGCCGAGACCCGCGGGAAAGATGGCTGGCAGTGGCTTGGCGGTGAAGTGTACCAGCTGGGCGAGAGACGAAGGCGCCGCGGCCGCTTTGCGCGGTGGTTCGGTGGCACTGACGGGCGTGATCATGGCAGGTGCACCGGGAGTGGTAGCTACAGTGGCCATGACCTTGGTAGTAGCGGACGGCGAGATAGCGGCTACATCCGGCGTATCTAGGCGTGTGATGGTGACAAGTGGCGGCACGGAGGCACCTGGAGGCAGAAGGATGTACACGCGCAGCAGGCCGGGATCGACATGCTTGTCCCAGGCGGCGAAGCTGGCTGTCTTGCCGTCCCATTCGATGCTCCAAGTGCTGGAGCTGTGCGCAGCCTCATCCGACTCCCACTCGATCATGAGGATCTTCGTGCCGTCACTGCTGCCGTGGCCCGTCTCGAACTCGAAGCGGGACATGGCGTTGGCCGACTGCAGTGGACTTGGCGACGCGGCGGGATAGGTAGCCTCGGGCAGCATGCTATCAGTGTCCGGGTTGGACTTGGACCACCATAGTTGGTTGTTGGTTTGTGAACAAGCCATGGCGAGATGAAAGATTACCAATAGAAGACGGGGTGTTCAAGGAAGAGGAAGAAAAGAAAGATGGAAGAAGCGATATGTGACCTGTACTTGTGATCTGTACGTTACTTATGAAAGCAATGGGATAATATCAGGCGGAGAAGGGTAGTTAGGCGAGGAAAGAGAAAAGATTAAATAAAGGACGCACTCAAAAGACCAGGCCGGCGGTGTTGAGACGACTCTTTTTGGACTTGAAGGAGAAGAGGAAAAAGAAGCGTCTGGAAAAGTGATGAAAAGGAAAAGACGAACCAAGGTCAAGTTGGTTTAAGAAGCTTCTTTTTTTCTTTCTTTTTTTCTTTCTTTTTTAGTTCCCTGCTCAAAGTCTAGCTAGCTTCTTCTTCGTCTCTTTTGTTCTTCAAGCGTTCTTCGTTCTCCTTAAGAAGGTTCTGGGGAACAAATTCAAATCAGCACGCAGAGTAGAGCAGAGCAGATAATGGCAAAGTAGCGACGGACTTAGTATGCTGATCTTCCTTCCATTCGCTGGCTCAGCATAAAATAATCAATAAGAGGGTCAAGCAGGCAAATAAGGAAAATCAGCAGGGTATAGCAGGCCAAGCAGGGATTTATGGTAATAGGTTGTGTAGTATTGCTCAAGTCGTCGCTAGATGCTTAGATGCTTAGATGCTTGCTCAAGGAAAGAAAGTGAGTGAACCCCTGATGGACGGACTGGGTTTCGACCGGGAATCTGAGTCTTGGGTCAGTTTGGCTAGGCAAATAGAGAGAGAGAGAGAGAGAGAGAGAGAGAGAGAGAGAGAGGATAGAGTAGTAGTAGTAGTAGTAGTAGTAAAAAGAAGAAGAGCAAAAGAAGCAGAGGAGCAGGTATCTGGGGCTTGGCTAGGCGCTTAGGATAGAAATCATGCTATTCTATGCTATGCTATGATCAAACCCCTCTCTAGAAGACAAGCAAAGACTTAGTGAAGTGATTTGTCTCCTTAAGAACAGTAATATGTAGTAGGCTGTCAATGGAGACACACGCTTAGTAGAGCCAGAAATTACTACAGGGCTGTCTCTTGGTTTTACTAGACGACGAAAGTCGGGATCTGAGGAAATAGCGGTTCCTGTCGCAGAGTTTCCCAGACAGCAGACACCACACAGACACACAGACACTGATTCTCATAAAAAAGAATTGACCAAATAGACAAGCCAGGCAAGTAAGTGATTTCAGAGCCTTGCGAGACAGGAGGAAGAGGAGACGAAGACGAGAGTCAAAGAGCCAATGTCCATGCAGATGCTCAGCATATACTGTATGTATGTACACACATGCTACCTGAATAATACAGCTGGTTCGGTATATATATCTGTATAATTAATATTGCATCTGGATGTGGACAGTGGCAACAGCAGCTGTGATGACGACTTCACAGGCAGGAATTCTTTCCCACATTGGCGGCCTCGTATTAGTGCGGACTGATCCAAGACAAGGCAGCGGACAGATCGGATCAAGAGCAAAGAGAAATAGAAATAGAAACAGAACAAGGGCAGAGAACAATTGACTAGTAGCAAAGCGGAAATGAAAGGAGGAGGAGGAAGAGGACAAGACGGCCCGGATCTGAGATTGAGAAACCAAAGTCTGTATCAATGCAGACAGAAGACAAAGTAAAAGATAAAACCAAGTGGATATCTCTCGTCGAAAAAAAAAATAAACAAGAGGTGTCCCAGGCTAACGACGAGGGTGTAAATTTGGGAAAGGAAGCCGAAAGATGAAATTCCTTAGCTAGGGAGGGAGTCAAAGTAACTATGTATGTAGAAGAAAAAGAG
This sequence comes from Davidsoniella australis, assembly GCA_009806335.1. NCBI lineage: Eukaryota > Fungi > Ascomycota > Sordariomycetes > Microascales > Ceratocystidaceae > Davidsoniella > Davidsoniella australis. The sequence goes on along the minus strand of RHLR01000631.1, from coordinate 12,949 downwards.
AAACAAAACACAATTAACCAGATACTCGAGCTAAATAAGCAATAAGCAGCCAAATAGCAAACAGCACAAGCTGACTCCCGAGCCAAAAAAAATACAAGTCAAGATGCCCTCGGTCTGAGCTGAGTTCCTAACTAGCAATATAATATATTAGGCATCAAGGTTACTTTTTAAGCTCTGGATGCTAGACTATTGTAGACTAACTAAGTCACCCGGAATCTTCCTCTAGATGCATAGTTGTAGAGTTCGTATCATGTATTACATTGCATGTACGTCCGCCATCGCCATGTAAGCACGCTCGAGATATATGTATATACGGACACAATGTACAACTATATCACCCGGGGTCCCAAGGCCAGCAATGACGAGAGCCAGTCTGGTATTACAGTACATTTGCGATTTGCCATTCTGACTTGACTGTAACTGTAGCTCTTCAAATCCTCGCCTCTCACCTCGACCTCCACAGCCCTTTACCTCTTGGTTTTGAATCCTGGCCTCGAACCTTGGCTTTGGCCTGATAAAGTGTCTTCACTGGCATGTGGGAAGTAAGGATTGCAGCCATAGGAACATTTATCGTAGCAGTGGGAGCCAAGAACAGAAGGCAAAAGAGAAAAAAAATGCAATCCATATGCAAGCCAGCCAAAAATAGAAACAAACTCTACTTGTATACATGTACAGATATATGCGTGTAGTCTATCTGTATATACAGAATAAGACACCATCAAAGTGGAGAGAGACACCGAGGGAAAAAGACGAAACGAAAAGAAAAAAAAAAGAAACCATGGGCTTTGATTCTGTTATCTTTCTGTATATCCCGTCCATTTGTCAATGCCGAGCCCTAGAAGTCTGCACCAAGGAACTACAATATAGTTGTACATATAGACTCTCGATGATACATGTACTATTCGTCCTTGTTGTTCATATCAGGTGGCCTTGCTAATGCTTTGGTTTTCTCTCACTCGTCCCTATATCGTCCCACCTCTACCCCTCGTTTTGTATACTCTCTATACATATATAGTTAGTTGTAGTATACCGAGAAAAAAAACCATCACCTAGTTTCTATTGCATACAACCAGTGACGGTCTAAGTGGGGAGAAGGGATCCGATGTTTCCCTACCTTGACCTCTCTATACAACTATAATGTATGTACATATATATGTCTCCTCGTTTCTCAAACGCCAATATCGACGTCTGCCCCAGCTTCTAGTGTCTCGTGTTGACGGAGACTTTAAACATCAACGGCAAGGGTGTCACTGAATAGATGCATATGCATATACATATGTATGTACAGACGGTAGTATAAAAGGGAATAAGAGGCATCAAATAGGAGGCGCTGGCAAGAAAAAAAGAGACAGCATATATATATGGTATACTAACGGCCCTGAGTTAACTAAGAATTGCACCATCTTCAACCAATATTCCTCCACTCTATCCTATCTACAAGCTGCATGAACTTCTCGACCACATGTAAAAAGCCAGGGTCTTATCGTTCCGGTGAATATCTGTATTTGTGCTGCCAGAACTTTTCTTTGTTCATGCAAGGAGCTTTTATAGCATACCAAAATTCACGACAGCCCTTCAATATAGGCAGGCCCGCAAAGGCTTCATATTCTTCCTAGTAGTGTAAGTACCTATCTATACGTAGATCGATCCGCTTTTTCTTTTCCTCATAAAAGTAAGCAAAAACAAAAATCAACAAAAATACAAGCATGAAGCAAAACTCAACATGTTCTAGACCATGGAATTGAGCTGTCTTACATGCACACGCCAAGCCTTCTGGCCAACCATTGAGGAAATCATAGAGAAATAGAGAAAGAAACACATACCGCAATCTCTCGATGTTGTAAATTACATAATAGAAAGGTGATAGACGATGCAATGTTACACGCCGTTGGCGAATGATATGCCTAGAAGAATACATATAGATGTACGACTGCATATAACATCGTCAAGCGCATTAATAAACATGTTGTTTTCGGTGATTAACCCCATCACGGACAGCTATCAAGTCCACTTGTCTATTTTTAGGTCTAAGACATTAAAGTACCAAAGAAACCTCGAACTTACAACTATGCTTGAAAAAAGAATGAAAAAAAAGGTCTACTTAATAACCACGAAGTGAACAAGCTAGAAAAGTCAAAAGTAAGACTCGACGAAAGGGATGAACAAAATGGCATAAACCGCCGAAAACCAGGTCTTCTTGCTAATCACGCAGTTTCACTCTTTCATTAGTTACCCTTATTTATATCGTGAGTTATATTTCATATTGTCCACTTACAGGCAACGAATGCATAACCCATGACCAAGAATATTGGCCTAGTAGGAAACAAGGACCTTTAAAGTCTAGAATTGATAACAAAGTTCTCTCCTCGAAACATAAGAAGAAATTGGAAGTCATCACCAATCATTTCTAGTGGGTTTCTATCTGTCGGTTTAGATAAGTACCCGGTGAGATTAGTGTTACTATATATGGTACGATATATGATATTAGTCCGATAGCTTTTTCTGGAACTATTCAGTTACTGGAAGCTTCACATCGAAGGCTTAAACAAAGTTTTATCTCGTCATCTCCCTTGATGACTATTCTCTAGCACACACCAACTAGAATAGTTGTTTTGGTTTTTTTTCCCCAGACCTTTTGCCCTTGTGTTCATGTTTGTGAATTCGTTTATGTATTATGTCTTGGTGAACACTATGACGGAATGTGACTCGCCGAAACGCCGACATTCGACATCAGATGATGCCTTGTGACGAAGTTGATTTCTTGTGATAGGGCGTTTTCAATCTCAGTCATCCTTGATCGCGATGATATGCTCTAAATATACATACATAATGTTCCCTATCTCTAAGCATGGGTGTCGCTATAGTTACACCACATCGTACTTGCTGATTTTTGTACTATTTAAAGCTCATGTCACATGATGCTCTGTCTCTTCGCTAGCCTACCAAATCTGATAGATCATGCATGTGTTACTATCAAGAGGTGGGCGATCATCATATAACATACCGGTGCTATTCCGTCTTGGCAATCATCTCTGTTTAGGTATTTAGCGATAACTTTGGGTCGATATAAGCAGTAGTCCAATCAACTACTATAATAGAAGCAAGATGATGGCGGTTGTAGCGAGATATACAGGCACGTGCCAGCTATCTACGTTGGTACGCTTTCATAGTATGTGGGCGATTCCGACGAGTATTTCATGATGTCATGAACAGGTGTTTTTGTAGAGTGTATGAAGATACTGATCAGGTCACTACCGTCCTGAGTTATGTATTAGCATGATAACTAGTAGCTAGTTAGCATAAGTTGTGTTATGTACTTTCATCAACGTTGACTTCATGTTCTCGATGTCGATGGAACTATGATGTATTAAGACAGGGAACATACTCAGAACCATATTATGTTGATACTTTAAGACATGTTGAGCTACAGAAAACAACAATGTCTTCTATTATACTATGGATATGGGATTTTCTGGCATTGTTGGTTGGTACATCGACAATTAGGAGCGAGCTGCTTCTTTGCACAAGATGCCCAGTACACTGTCAGCACTAAACTATATCAGGCACGCTCATCAGTTGATGTATACGTTACCAAATGTGATATATAGTCAGCTCGGGGTAAGGTGATCAGAACCGGATTAAGTCCTACATATTCAATCTTGAATGATGGCCAGGTGTTCAAGATCGGCCTCTGTAATCTAATAAAAATTGCGTCGGCTTTCAATGCTCATTGCGAGTAAACATTATGCTACATCAGGTAGGGTACTTGACACTACTTGAATAAATTGATCCATCAGGGCTAGAAAACTCAAGTACATTATCATTGACTCTGTTATCTAGGCTCATATTATGATGATGCAGGATTATGTATAACCCTAAGAGTCGTGATAGCTAACGATGTCCGATACGCCATTTAGGGTCTGGGTTGCGCCTTCTTTGTGATACTTCCCCATCTGAACAAAAGTCTTTTCATCTTTTTGTTTAAGTCTATGCCATATTATTTATATCAATAGGGAAAAGTTAATATCAAGTTACAAACATGATGACATTAAGCAACTATAATGACTAAGAACTAAGTGTTCACCACAAGATTGTACCTATATTGCCTGCATGCTTCCTAGACTATACTTTTTATTTGTTTTCTATCTATGTACTACATTAGATCTTATTTCAACTTCATATCTAATTAGTTTTATATACATCAGATAATTTTTAAATAACCAAGGTCAACAATCATCTTTATCTGAAATGTCATAACCCAACAACTTAACCAAACCCACTATAGCTCCATAAGATTAATGAATTAAAAAAATTAAAAAATTAAAAATAAACTAGTTAGACCCATTTAGTAGGATAACAGCATTCATTATCTGATTCAGGTAGACGATAAATATAATCAAATCAAATCAGCATTCATTATCCTTTTTATCCGCAATGCTTCCTTGGACTCGTAAAGCGGAATCTTTTTGGACTGGGCCCTTTTTCAAACAAGTCACGCGGCATGTCAAAGCCTTTTAGATCAATGGTAAGGTTACTTGCCTATGAAGCCTTGGAGCTTTTTGGTTAATTTGACCCTATCGTCAAATTTCATCACTCAAGTTTCTCCAAGGAATTAGAGACTATAGGGTATGGCTAGGGTTAATAGAAGTGTGCAAAAGATTACCTATTTAGGATACTCCGCATTATGAAGATTTGGCTTCGAGCTGTCTCATGATATTGGAGAAACCTCATATACAGTATTTACTAGCAGATTAGATGATCTTTCTGGCTAAATACGGAAAAAATAGTGAAAAATAGTGAGACGACAACCGGCAAAATTGCAAGTGATGAGACAACAAGAAGAATCAAAAGGTCTTGATGGCCTGAGTTTAAGCATGAGGCAGAACGAGGACTCAGACTTTGTTGTCCTTTGAAAATGAGATTTTGGGGCAGAGCGACAAACAGTCAGTAATTTTCAACACATCGTATCGTGCACAAATTCCAAGGAAGGAAAAAAAAAGAAGCAGAAGAAAGAGAAAGGTAAGAAACAAGCAAGAAAATCCCAAAGTCTCGTCTCGGCCCGTCTTCCAAGCCAAGAAGTTAAAGAGTTTTTGAGAGGGCAGGATTATTAGAAACAAATGTTTGTACGTTAGCTGATCATCATCTGGTCCGGGCTTAGGTTTAGAATCATGGTCGAATAAAATAAAACAAATTCAATGAGGTGAAATAGGGCCTTAAAACATGGAAAATGCCCCTCGAATTGGCGTTATATCTAAGCTGCATAGAGAAATATAGTCATCCCTGCGCCGAAGATTTTCGTTGCGCCAAGGCTACTTGTCATAGTGCCTGGCTTATAAATTTTGATTAAATCGGTATAACTAAGTTGTTCGATAGTTCCAACGGATGGAGGCTCTTCGGCATTATCTTTCCACATCACTATAGTGGCGCTAGAGGTGTTGCGACACAAGAACCCAACGACCCTCCAGCCTAGCTATGCCATAGATTGTTGCTGAAATCTATGGTATCGGTTGGATTGTTCATAGTGTGTATATAGGGCGGGCTATACTACGTAGGAGAGAATGGCGATGTGACTGTCGTGTGTATTACTTGACTACAGATCCGGGGTATTGAAGATGTTGGCTGAACCAAAGAGCTTGTCCGGACTTCCTTCCAACTACATATCATGTTGGCATTAGAATTAAAGGGGATGTGGCAAACTACTTTCATCGAACTTCGGCTCTTCTGGAATACTGGGCAGACAGGACTGTTATGTTTTATACTGCACATGGTGTTAAGCTTACCAAATAATACGCTCGTAAAGACATCGGGCGTATTTGTATAAGGTCGAGGTATGCACTGCGACTCCTTATGGTGCAAAGAACACGCCAGAGCTTCTGGCTTATCGGACCGGTGCAAGTGAGCATGTGGTACAATACGTGTAAGTATGCACATGTCAAAGACAGTCCCAGATTATAATTGCCTATGCGGCAGATGAGATTACATCATTAGATACACATGTATGTAGATATGTGTATTAGTACAGATGTAGTGTTGTCGTTTTCAGGACAGATACACAACTACAGTTAGCCTCAGGAAACAGGCCTTGTCATCATCTGAGATGTACTATTTGGTACATGTACGTTATTGGCATGAAGAGAAATGCCTCTCCTCCTGTTTAACAACATGATTTACAGGCTAAAGTAATCAGCCGTTGAGGCTCATGAATGGGCGTGTCTTGTGACTAGCTCTAATGTTACGTTAGTTGCCGATCTCAAAATTAGTGTGAAGTGAGGTGACCTCATTAGATGGGAAGAGAGAGAGGCAAGAGAAGAAGAAGCCATGGACGCATATTGTCCAAGGGTTGATAGATAACTTGAAGATTTTTAGATTAGCGAAGGTCTACTGTACACATAATTCCTGGACCTTCTTGGATCAAGAACGAGCTGTTCATGTTATGGTATCGAGTTAAAAGGCCGGATAGAGAGCGCAATATTGGGTAGGCCAGGTGGTATTCAATATATAGATAAGTATAGAGAAAATATCAGTCCATGTGATTTTTGGCCGCGAGGCTCCGAATCCGAAGTTTTATGGTGTGCAGACTTGTAGGATTGGAACGTGCGATAAAAAAAAACATGGAGTTTAAAAAACCCCAGATAAAAAAAAGAGAATTAGCCTCTTTGTATACGCAAACATAATGAATTTAGAAAATGCGGAGGTGGCTTTTTCTTCTTCTTTCCATCCGGGGCAGAAGAAACTGGAGAAGAAGCCCGAAGTGATGGTGAAGACTTGTAACAGCACAAAAAAGCACTGCAAGTAAATTTGCAGAAAATAAAATTATGGTGTGATATTGAGTAAATTGTCAGGCTATTCTGAATGCTCAGGCTTTACAGTATGATTTGGCGAGAGCCACAGCATAGATAGAGAATTAAACTAAAATAGAGGAAGCCGACAAAGACCACCGTGTTCGTGATTCTATGACTGACAACAGCTGGCCTTCTCTTTTGAGTTATCGAGGTATCTGTATACCGTTTACAGATTTATTAGTACACATGGACGCATCTGCCTCTATAACGAGGTATAGATGATTATATTACATACAAGTATACCCACGGAGCAACGACATGTTTGTTTTCGCCTGCCAGACCGAAATGCACGGATATCCAGTTGTTGGCCCTCCTCCACACAGGATAAATATGGCGTTTGGCGGCACAACGATCTTTGTTATACTAGATACGATGAGAGACTGGGAATAGATGGCAGTGGTAACGATAATAATAGGTAGTACTGGCAAGGTCTAACGATATCGATAATAGTGTTACCGAGAATATTCGAGATTGCCAAACGCAAGCAGTGCTACGGAGTCTATATGCACTTGTTGTTTTGCCATTAGGAGAGGAAAAAGTGGCCGGAGTAGGGCCGTGTGCAGTGGCCGTGAGAGGCTAATGTATATCCTATATATGGGGCGGAAGACACCATACCCGCCCGTCCAAGTGTTCTTGTTTTAGAGTACCAGAATTGGAGACACACTACCTACGATACGAGACGCCAACTATTAGTTGTTGCGGGCGTCCCATCTCTCGTAGCGAGACGACGTGGCTCTAGCTGGCGCTGTATCTGGGCCAAACTAGCTTACTTGAATTAGGAGGCGAAAAGAACGACAGTAACATTGCTATGATGGTTGACATGAGTGTTAATACATGATACATGATAGACCTACATACCGAAAGCAAGGGTATTTGCCTCGCCGGTTGTCTTGAACGCCGGCCTCTAGAAAATAACAGATTGAAACGATGATAAATACGACAAGCAGCGGCCGAGAGGTGACAATAAAAGGTAGCCATCAGTTCTATAGGTTGCTAAGACGCTGGTTCGACTGACAGGAATCAAATGGGGGAAGGGCCAACTGAGCTCTAGAAACTAGATTACAGTGTATTCTATTTCAATCCTGGCTATTTATTGACGGTCGACCCAAGCTTAAGTTACAGTCTCAACGTTGCAGCCGCGACTCTACACTGGACAGAGAGAAGAAAGGAGGAGGGGCTATTTAAGCCGTGACCGTGGGAGAGGCTTCACCCAAGAACACACAAGCTGTTGATCAAAGCAAGAAAATCGGTTGGGAGAGCGTACTAGCTTCCGACCGGTGCGTAGTGCCAAAGACAGTACAAAGGCCTTTGGAGACAGAAATTGGACACAGAAAACATCGTCAGTGTGTCGCAGTAGCCCGACAGTGAAATAAAGCTTGGACGCGTCAACTGGAACAGGAAGTCTAAACCGTGACTACTTAGCCCCCCAAAAATCTGAAGGAAGCTCGCTCCAGCAGTAGTCTTTCTTAGCTAGTGATAGCAAATTAGATCATCGAGAAGTCACAATGCCGTAGCTGACTGGATAAATAGATGCCGTAGTCTTTGACTCTTTGACGGACGGCCAACTAACAGGCTATTGTTTCTTTTGCTAGGCACTAGAGCAACATATACTGCGGTAGGAGTTACAGGCTTATATTCTACTCAGAAGACATTGGACTTGAGACGTCCAGACTCTTGATATTTGTAGTGGTTGTTGGCCTGCAAAAAAATAAATGAAATGGTGCGCGCCTCAACCTGTCCCGGCCAGACTGAACCCGTGGATGGCTATGATGCCATTTGGGGAGAACACATTATATGATGAAGATCGACCGACGGCGGCTCTGGCGGCGGGAAGCGAAGCGACCTGTATGCCGTTGCTTGTTGATGTGCTATGTTTTAGTATATATTTATACATTTACATGTAACTGGAAGACAGGGCCATCTTCCGCGGATTAAACACATCTTGTTTGTCCTCTTCTTTCGATCAGTATTGCGGTACTGGTGGGACAACCTTTTGCGAGGTTAGAACTAGCAAGCAAAGAAAATGTACCAGAATAAACAGAAAATGCTAGAGCAATGATACGCATTAAATCGGGAATCGGCCCTGTGAACTCGGCAAAGGGAGCTAGATCCCTCCTACATACTAGTAGGCTACAAGCGACCCTGAGATTTAATGGCATATAAAGGTATATAAGGCTCGGGCCCCGTGCGCGATCTCAGAAAGCTGCTTATCAAAAATAAAAAGGTGAATAGTTGACGATACATGTTCATAGCTAACTAGCACCCCGCCCCCATAAGACTAAGTGGTGGACGAGTTTGGTTCGGTGAGACTATCGACAACTGGACGGGCTTTTAGTATATATGTATGCATTATACAATATTTCTCGGTTGAACTGTTTGGTTCATATATCGGCAGACCGTTGATATGTGATGACTTACCTGCACGCATCTAATCTAATATGCAGTCCTCTTAGGAACTCTCAGTGACGACGATGCCGAACGGAGCAGCCAGATATATCATTCAGGTATGGAGTCAGAGCCGAAACCAATGTATGTGCTAGTGTACTAGAAGTACTAAAAGTACCAGAAGCACCTGACGATACAGTACGATACAGTGAATACGGTGCGTGATTGGCGAGCCAGCCCAGCCGGAGTCCGGGACAGAGAAGATCTGGCGATAAAACAGGCGCCTTTAAACATGTATGTACATGCATAGTAATCCTAGGAATTAAATAACAAGGCGAGAAAGAGCTGACAGGTGGAGAGGATGCAGATATTCGGCCTAGTATTCGGTGTATACTGTGTGGCTGGTAGTAGTACACACGGCCCTTCAAACGGCTGGGACGACACTTGAACAAGCACAGGGTTAAGAGGGTAGGCGGAGTTTCCCAAAAGGAAACGGTAAAGCAATGCTGAAGAATGGTTTGACGTGTGTATAAAAGGCGGCAAATGGTCGGCGTGGAATTGACGGTGTTTTGCTGTTATTTGAGTTGAGGCGGCCAGATAATCATTGCAAAGTAAGTTAGAGTGTGATGTGGAAAAATGTGGTGCGTTTTGTGCGTTTACTGATATACTTGAGTGCTAACAACAACTGCCAAAAGACAGCATCAACAACACTGCTTAGGTCAGCAATAGCAGTAGTCAATAACGCAACTAAAGCAACAAAGCAACAAAGCAATTTCTAGTTTTCTAGTCCAGTGCTACGGCACAACCCCACCCACACAGTGCTATTCGCCGCTACGTTGCTAACGGGTACTTGCCCTCTGGCCACAGGCCTGGTAGGCTGTCTGGGAAGGATACAATTACGCCGGCAAACTCGCCGTGTTGTGGCTCAACAGGGTAAAGAAAAGGTAAAATCCCAAGAAAAACAACGACCAGCGCCCTATCTGTGCTGGATCTCTCGGTAAAATCGAAAATTCGGGGCTTTTCCTGGCCTGCGGCCTGCCATAAACAGCAATAGTCCAGGGATTAATTTAACTATTTTTTTTCTTTTTTTTCTTTTTTTCTCTTTATCTTTTAATTTTTCCCAATTTTGTTTTCTTCTGGCCGTTGAATTTGTTTTGGCTGCTGAAACTGCTAAAAAAGTAGTTGCTTTTCTGTTTCCCGAATTCCCTGATACGACACTACGCTGGCAGCGCCTTCCTGCTTCTGCACCTTGCGTTCTGCAATTACTTCTTACTAAGAGCCTAACAGCGCCTGCTTCTTTGCTCCTGCTTGCAAACCTTCTTTCGACTCTTTTTTTAAATTTTTATTCTTACCACTCATCGCAAATCATTTTTGGTAATTGCCGAGACCATAGCCAAGCAATCAACCAGACGTCTCCTGTTATTCTATCGCGTGTTGTCTTTTCTGCTTCATACAACTGTATAATTGATATTTCAGCTTAAGCATTGCTTTTCAAAACGGCTTATCTACGACTTTCGTCGCTTCTTTCGCTTGGTGTACTGGCCCGTGTTACAACCAAAAAGCAGCCGACAATTCGACTTTCTCAGCTTCTCGTCTTCGTTGCCGACATAACCCGTCGTATTATTCCATATGAGCCGCCCATATTAAGGCTTCTCCGCATTCGCTGTGCCTGCCGACTCCGTTCTCTTGAATCAGATCAACCCTCTTCCAAGACGGACTTACTTATCCAACCTCCACGAGCGAGGTCTGGCGCCATCGTTCTCTCTCCGCACACTCCGATCTTCTCTTCTGAGAACCCCAGACCCCGAGGGTCTGGAGGCAAGTCTCAATAACATCACACGCTAGCTAGCCCGCCATGGACCCCCCCAATATGGGCGAATTCGCCTCGGAGCGCTTCTTCCACAAGCTCAACGTCCACGAGAACCAGAACATCGACGCTTCGACGGCCCAGATCCCCACCGCATCAACCTTTATCCTGCCTGTCCGTGAAGGCAGATATCTCGGCGATGGAGCCTCAAATCTCACCCAGGATGCCCGGCAAAAGGCTAGCTTTGCATCTGCCCTCAGATCTAAACTCCTCAAGACTCACTCTGGATCTGAACATGACTTTACGCCGTACACAGAGAAGTCTGTGGCCTCGCGTCGCAAAAGGTACAGTAGTCTCTGTTGTGACAATAGACTAGTCTGTAGTGAACTTTTTAGCTAACATATCTCAGTATACAATCTCTCAGTGTTCTCTTCCGTAGTCTGCCCATTGAGCTTCAACTACAAGTCCTCGAACTTCTTCCGTTCTCCGATATTCTCAATCTCCGCCTAGTCTCCAAAAGCTGGCATGAAATGATCACGACGCAACAAGTATATATTGCAAGATACCACCTGAAGCGCGACATCCCAGCATATGCTCTTCGTTTGTATCCCATCCCTGATAACCAGTCTGAATGGTTCTACCATATGTGCGGTCTTTGGAGCCGGCTGCATATCTCGGCAAAGATGGCGCACTTGACCTGCGAATGGGTAGAGGCTGAAATCTTCTTGCGACGAACTCCTGCTCAGAAAGCAGAATTTGCACCTTCAAGAGAGCGTATGCGGCGACGCTTGATACCGCTTGTCTTTACCATCTTTCATTTCTTTGAATCATATCGCCGGCTACATCTCGAGTACATACAGAACAACAGAGGCTACGGAATGCGCTTCCAGCCGTATACGATGAACCCTATTGAAGCTGATATCATGGCCGGGTACGACAACCACACACTGCTCCGGGTCCACGAAGTGTTCCCTGTGATAATATCAACCTTTTGCCGGCAACTACGTCCACCCACATATGTCGGTACTATCGAGAGAAACATCAGAGGTTACTTGAAGGACAAGCCGGCCGACGAAATCGTCTCTGCTATCCTGTGTATCGGCGGCCCACATCAAATGATTCGTTTGTGGGAAATCATTGGCTACAATCACCGTCGCAATGCCGTTGACCATTGGTACGATAGTCTGACTGTAGATCGTAAACGCCTTGCTCCAACACATAGCAACGGCCAGTCATATAACGCACCACCAATACCTCGACAAGCAGCTTCACCTACCCCTCCAGTGAAGACAAAGCATAAATTCCTCGGTCGTCTAAGCCGCAAGAAGTCGATGGCTGGCTTCCAATCATCCAAGTCTGCCACACCAGAAATCGCACCACCGATGCCCACAATGGCATATGCTGTACCAGAGCCAGAATACAACCCATTAGTTCCCGAGAACAACCCGATGTATCGTGGTCGTCCTATGGCACCACTACCGGCCTATATCAACAAGCAACTCGTGGCGGATATGCCCGTGCTACAACAGATCTGGGCCTTCACGGCGGAGGCCCTCATCATGGAGCGTCGTGTAGTCGAGAGACCACAAGATATTAAGCGTAATGGCCACGTGCTATTCGATCTGATTCGTGAGCCTACTATGGCCGACGAAGACGAGGTATGGTATGGTCGTGAGTTGCTCGATTCCATGCGTCCTCTGGTGAAGCAACTGGACTCGATGGATATCGATGGACCCTCGATGTTGTCTTAGATCAAATGTCTATAAGACATGCTCTAATTTAGGACATATATTTCTTTCTACTTATTCTCTGCTATTGTTATTTTCCTATATCACCGATACCCTTCTATTTTTTTTCTTCTGTCACTTTATCTTTCTTCCTACTCATATTTCTCTTTGTTTTATCTTGTTACGGG
>RHLR01000630.1:0-16200 GCA_009806335.1 Davidsoniella australis | reverse complement strand
TCATCGATAGCTATATATCATATTAGAATTTATCCGAAATATTGTATATATCGAGAGTCTAGCCTTGGTCTACGATGTGCATTTTCATGGCCAATGTATCACAAAAACAACATCACTATAGGCCGTAGAATGATATCTCAATCTGAGTATTTGTTTTACAAGGGGGGGGGGGAACAGAAAAGACGGCCGATGATAAAATCCCTAGAAGGAAGCACAGACAAGGCTACCGATTCTTGAATTATCTTCTTCAACAAGATAAAAACTCCTCACGATACAGCGGAAAATGTAGCGCTAATTAACAATATATCACTTTTCCTAATATATTTATAGGTATCAAAACCTTGATTCTTCGACGTTGCTTTCATCCCGACGCGACCGAGTCGGATGACGTTTGATTTCCGGTCGGATTGTTAAGCTAGTGGCCCCCGAATGATAAAATCATAGGAATAATACACCATATAATTATTGAGCCCTGAGGGTCCCGCCCCTTTCAAATCGAAGGGCATATAAAAATTAATTTAAAAAAGACACAAGACAAAAGTCATGACTTCACTATGACGTCGTTTTTGGGAGGGTCAAGTTGTTCTTGTCATTTTATCGTTTGATTTTATTCCGTTCAATCCAGGCACAAAAAAAAAATCAAAAAATCGGGCTTTTTTTTCTAACTGGAGCTTGACAGACAGTGATTCGAATGAGAAAAACATATCCTACTAAAAAAATATAATTAGCATACTGCCTATCTTCTTTACATGGCGCACAAATATAATATGGTTGATATATCCCAAACACCAAGACGTAAAAGAGCCCAGTAATCTCACGATCCAGAATAACTCAGCCTTGCTCTCCACCGAATTTTGGTAGCTCAGCCTTTTTAATCAGGCCGAGTACCCTTTTTTATGAGAAGGAAAAATAAGGACGAAAAAAAAATCGTTATTACCGGGTTTTTTTTTTCTTTGGGTTTCCTTTTCCATTGGTTATTCTTATTCTAAAGTCAACCTTTAGGCCATACGAAACATGATTTTATAGGCGGTCCCCCAGCGTGTATAATCTTTTTTTCTCTACTGAAGGGTATTCGTCCGGTTCGGCACTAGCGATGCACTTGCATAGTAGGACAATAATGAGTTATATTTTCAGAGCATCTTCTTCGGGTGCTCTTCAGCTACGTTTTAGTAGATTGTTAGGAACGGATAATTAGCAAAGACTTGAATAGATATACAAAAAGTAGCAGACCTTGGAATATTTGAAGAAGGCATGACAAGAAAAGCGTTGTTTGGCTTAACTCGAGTGCTGGTATCAAGTTATTGATAACCTCTATACTGGTTTTGTTTACTTGCTTGATGCCGCTCTATTTTGTTTAGATATTCATGTGTATGTACATACAAGGCAGCAGCTAGTTTTAGTAGAGTAGATGTATAGCATCAAGTCTAGACTGCTGAATTGGCTTGACTGGCTAGCTATATACAAATATGTCTTTTCATGAATTTGGAGCCAATGTGACGGAGGAAATAACTACGATAAGTCCCGTCATATAAGACGTAGTTCTTGTCGTCGTTCTTCCATGTGAATCTCTCGATCATCGAGTAGATCCTGTACCTCCGAATCGACGGGTGAGAATTTGTACACACTTGCGCCAACACCAACGAACAAACTCTTGTACCGCGTCCCATCGGGAACATCCGCAAACCTCATAGCCAAGATGGCCGTGTCTCCCCCGTCTACTTTATCTAGACCCGGCGTCACAAGCGGCAAGCCAGTGGCTAGCGAGTGGGAGACGATTTTCCCCTTATCTGTTGACGTACAGACGACTCCAGTGTCCGTGTCTACAGCGAATCCGGCATCGAGACGTGATGAATTAGCGTACGATGGGAACTTGATGTAAGGCTCAATGCTATCAGCTTTTGTTTTAGAGTTGCCATCTCGCGCACCACGGGCAGCACCAGCAGTGGGAGTATTAGGAAGGTCAACGGATGAGTTGGTGTCGCCCAGGCCGACAGAGCGGGGGGTACGCATGTTTCGTAGATCGTATATACACATGCGATTTTTCAGCCCGGCGACGATAATCCGGTTTGTGTTGTCCAGCACTTTCAAGTGTGTCGCCACCGATCCGTGTTTCCACGCGCCAGCAAGATCTCGCTGCCTGTCATCCAACATCCACACCATGCCCAGCTTTCGCCCACCACCGGCTAACGTCACACTGGGCGACCCATGGAGAAAGTCGTGCGCGAAGATGTCTCGCGGTAGCTCCGGGTTATAGTCTGGGTGAGTCCTTGGCGGACTGATGTGTGGGAGATAAGTTCCATCCTCTTGCATCCGATATAAGCCGGACGTTCCACCTATAGACACGGGTATGTTGGAGTTAGGTGGACCGGTAACTTGACTCCATGTTGACCATGTATCGCTTGCAAACATTGGCGGACGCATCGGATACACCTCGTTAATGTTGAAGTCATTCGCTGTAGATTCTATGTGTTAGTATTTGGTATA
Source organism: Davidsoniella australis (assembly GCA_009806335.1). Classification (NCBI taxonomy): domain Eukaryota; kingdom Fungi; phylum Ascomycota; class Sordariomycetes; order Microascales; family Ceratocystidaceae; genus Davidsoniella; species Davidsoniella australis. Next base: position 13,716 of record RHLR01000630.1, on the reverse strand, counting down.
CACAAAATAGCCTAACTCAGATGATGGGAAACAATAGAACTAGAAACATATTTTGAGCGCACACATACCTTCTGTGAACTGTATTCGCGGCTCGAAGCCGCCATCAACGCGATTTTCACTAGAATCTGTCGGCGTACATGGTGCAATGGCAATGTATGGATTCTTCACCGGCATAGCCGAACTGAGAAACATGCGGTCTTTCTGTGCACTCTGGTCGATATGGCATATCTGGTCCATGAAGCCCAGATCAGTACAGTGCACCAGACCAGACAACCAGGAAGCACTCTCTTGGTCGTATGTATGTGTAGCCCGTCCCGCCCGGAGTGGCATATATGCCCGACAAAGTGTAAAACCCATGGCTGTGTACACCAACCCCGTACAGTTACTCTCGCATCCACCCACCCAGATAGCCGGCAGATGAGTCTCGCGCTCTGTACCATTCCACGGAGATATCCTTTCGGCGCCCATGCGAGGAGTGTCCGGTAATGGTAGACGAAACTGTGTGCGGCCCATGACAGTCATATCTCGCCCCCATACAAGATTCGGCGCTGACATGACACGATCTTGAAACTGATATCTTTGTCTCATTACCTGTCCTGATGTGCTACAGTTGAGGCCGTAATCGTCGCCAAATTCTCGTTGTAGCAGAACACCAGACGAGGTTTTTGAGAGAAGTTCACTACGCTTGATGCAACTTTCTAGGGCCTTTTTATGTCGTTTACGCCGTTCTTCTACAGCATCACGCTCTCGCTTTGATTTAACAGCTTGTGAAGTCCATTGTGTGGCAGATGTGGCATTTTGACTCTTTTCAATCTTGAAGTACTTGTTCTTTTTCTCATCTATCGATACATTCATTAGTCTTCATGCAAGATACGATGACATAGAACTTCTTACCAAAATAATAGCCAGGTAGATTTGGCGGTGCCATAGTGATATGCTATATTCTAGAGTTCCAGTCCTCTTTGTGATACAGATAAAATTCAATGTCAATATATGTAGGTGTTGATGGGGAAAAAAAAAACTTGAAAAGGCAGTGGGAGAATATCAAAATTAGGCATATAAACTTCGAAGTTTGAGAGTACTAATAAATGTAAAACAGCCCCCCGTGGATTTATCTTAAATTATCAAGCTCAGACTCTTTTCTTTCACTTAACCGTCTTAAGCCACATGCTCCATATTTCATGTGGCGACGAGGTGTGGCTAGAGCAAAGCTAGAGCAAAACCACTCTTGAGCTTTTGCCACTTAGGCGCTTATCGTGAAAACATTAACATTGCCAACTTTACAAATGGAAAAGGAAAGATTGTACACGATTCTGAAGTTAGAGTACAATATTATTTTCTGTAAAACATGTACATGATCATGATGTCAAACGTATATTGTTGCGTCGTATGATATGGCCTGAATCAGGCAGATGTAAATTGTCAAACGGCAATAGTAGTAGTTAAAAGCAAGGGACAGTAGCGCAGAGAATGACACAACACATCACAAAGAGAAAATTCGAATAAAACAATGACATATTGACAACTATAGAAATATCTATTAAGAAAACACATCCACAAAACACATCAAGGAAATAAATATAAAAACAGGAAAACTCATTACAATCACACACATAATGGAACAGACAAGATATTTAGGAAATTCTTTCATTTCTATTAAGGGCAGTAATCAGGGAATATAATAAGCGTACAGAAGGCGATCTCGGTGCTTCGGTCTCCTAGCCCCGTGCTGGTACGCCTGCCACGAGACAAGGAACAACAAGGGTATTGCAAGGAAAAATCAACGGCACAACACATGGCAGCCGCGATGACCAGCACGATTAAGAGTAAAACAATTGTTTGACAAAAGAAGAAGAAAAAGAGAAGAAGATATCATGGGAGGAGGTGGGGGTGAGAGCCCCGAGACCATGTGCCAGCTTCTGACGCTGCTATCGAAGGAAGGAAATTTTTGATAGCTTTATTGTGAAGTCACAGAGAAAACAGCACTCTACGCCGACTTCTCGTGCTGGGTAGACACACGCTGCAGAGAGACGACAAAGTCCTCAAGCGACCGCTGCTTCTGAGAGCCCTTGATGGACTTGCCGTGCATAAGGTTGTCGAAACCAACGGAGTCCTGGAGCATGTAGTAGACACCACCCATGACGCAGAAGACACCGAAGGAGAAGATCCAGATACGGACAACGGCGACAATGGAGGTCTGCTCACCGTGCTCGAACCAACCCCAGATGCAGAAGCAGGTGGCAAGGATATCGACGACCAGAATGGCACCAGTCAGCTGCCACGAGGGGATGGAAGACCAGAAGGGACCGTTGGCACGGGTGATGAAGATCAGCCAGTTCTCAGTCAGAGAGATCTGCAGGAACAGAACCTCATCCATGTTACCAAAGTTCTGGACAATACCACCATCCTCACCCTGAGCGTACATGGTGGTGACAGTGATCCAGGTACCGATGGACAGAACAATACCCAGAAGAATAGACATACCCCAAAGCTTGGGCAGGTTCCACTTGACGGGGGACATAGAGTAAGGAGCGTTATCGTAGGCAATAGCAAGAGTGGCGATATCAGCGAAGATGGCAATGAAGACGACCAGCTCAATGTTCAGCGAACGGTTCATGATGGCAATCCAGAGACCCAGGTAGATCTCAAGATGGATAGACAGAGCAATACGGTAGACGACGTAGGCGTACATGCGGTGGAAAATCTGGCGAGAAGTCTTCAGGGCATCAATGATGGCACCCAGACCAGGAGCAAGGAAGACAATATCGGCGGCGGAGCGGGCAGCATCAGAAGCACCCTCGACGGCAATACCAGTATCGGCCTTCTTCAGCGAAGGGGCATCGTTGACACCATCACCAGTCATACCAACCAGGTAGCCACGCTGCTGCAGAATCTCAACGACGTTGTACTTGTGCTGGGGGAAAACTTCAGCGAAACCATCAGCAGCCTCAACGAAATCGTAGATATCGGAACCGGACATGTCACCGCCACCGCCAAGACCAAGGCGCTCAGCGTTGTAGACGTTGGTACCAAGACCAGCTGGCGAGAAGTTTCACGGGCAATACCGACGGCATCACCAGTCAGCATCTTAATGGACAGACCCATGCGCTTAGCCTCGTTGATAGTGCGAGCAGTGTCGTGACGGGGAGGGTCCATGCAGGGCATAATACCGAGAATCTCCCAAGAGCCACCCTCACGCTTGCGGGCAACACCGAGCGAACGGAAACCACGGGTAGCGAACTCAGCGACCTTGTTCTTGTAGTCCTCCTCGATGTCGTGGGGGATGGGGTGGTCGGCGGAGACAGTGGACAGAACGAAGAGAGGAGCACCCTTGACGCAAGTGATGCGCTCACCCTGGGGGGAGACAACAATGGCGGTGACCTTCTTGGAGACGGGGTCGAAGGGGAAGAACTGCTCAACCTGGTATTTGGACAGGACGGACTTGGCACGGGGGTAGTAGCGGAGAGACTTCAGGAAAGCCTTGTCGATGGCATCAATACCCTTCTTCTTGCGGGAAGCAGCAAGGCAGGCAGTCAGCATCAGATCATCGGCCTCGACACCGGCGACGGTGTAGGGCTCAGACAGAGACAGCTTGTTCTTGGTCAGGGTACCGGTCTTGTCAGAGCACAGAATCTCGACACCGGCAAGGGACTCAATTGCAGACAGCTTCTGGACGATAGCCTTCTTCTTGGCGAGGTAGGCAGCACCGACAGCCATGGTAGTGGTGACGACAGCGGGCAGACCGACGGGGACACCAATGATGGTAATAGCCAGAGTGAAGCGAAGGATATCGACAATGGGGTTGGAGCGGTAGAACGAGGAAACCCAGGCAACCAGAAGAGTCATGATAACCAGGACCAGCAGAATCGTACCGATACCGTTCAGAACCTCAGTGAAGTGACCAGTGCCACCAGCAGCGCGGTTGACCAGGGCAGCAGCACGACCGACGTAGGTGTTGTCACCAGTGGCGACGACAACCATGAAGGCCTTACCACGCTTGACGGAGGAAGAAGCAAAGGTAGAATCGTTGTGGCGCTTGTCAACAGCCAGAGACTCACCAGTGATGGCGGACTGATCGACCTGCAGGAAGGCGTCCTCGGTAACAACACGACCATCGGCGGGAATGATAGTACCCTCCTCGATCTCAAGAATATCACCGGGAACGACCTCAGGGGCCTCAATCTCCTTCAGGGCACCATCACGCAGAACAACAGCCTTAAGAGCTAACGTCTTCTTCAGCTCCTCGACGATGGAACCAGCCTGGTACTCCTGGACGAAACCAACCATAGCGTTCAGCAGAAGCAGACCTGTAGAGAAATCATATTAGCGACAATATTCGGTAATGACCGCACAAACAATGAGCTCGATTGTGGCGCCTAGGAATAGAATAAACACTTACCGCAAATGACACCAAAATCAACCCCTGGAAGTAGAGAAAACTAAATGTTAGTCAAACTGTAATTTTGAAGATTGTGGGGACATGACCGGAAAAAGCGGGTCGCCAGTCGGTGCAGGGAAAGTGCCAGCAGAAAGAATTGTGGAACCAGTGGATTGCCGTTGAGAACTGGTTGAGGACAAAAAAATGTGCGCCGAGTGCTGGGGTAGTCGCGTCGCGTTCCTTCTTGCTCGCCAATCCTGTACTAGGCAGGGGCAGAGAGCAAAAATGGACGGTACGCTGCACGATGCGGCAATCGGTCTACATTTGTTTGGCTCTTCCGATTAAGACATTTTCCACGTCTACAATTCTGTCACTGAAAATCCCCGCACCAAGACGAGCCCAGATAATAAACCGGGATTTGGTAGTGTGGACTTACAATCCTCAAGACCGGCACTATTGACATTGTTAGCATGTTGTCTCTCATAGAGTGTTGTTTTTGCCCTCGCCATTGTCCTCGTCTTAGTTTTTTTTTGCGAATCGATTCTCGTTGTCCCCGCTTTTTTTCATCGCGAATTGGCGCAAGAGCCAATAAGAATGAAACGGCGACACTCGGCAAGAAATCAAGAACATGGCCAACGCAACCTTAATCTGCAAAGACAGCAAGCTTAGCTCTACGCAGGGTGACATTTTGTTTCGTTTTAGGAAACAAACAGACCAGATGAAAATATATGCTGATCTGCAAGTGACAATGCGACAAGCTATCGCGAGCAAGCTTGATAGAGGATTTTGGCAGCGAAAGCTCGCGGCAATGGCGATCAATGGGTCGTAATAGAGTAGGAGATGTCACTTACGCAAGAATAGCAGCGGCCTCCATGACGAATTGGATAGGACCGATGAAGAAACCGAAGAACTTGAGAATCAGGTTCTCCTTCTCCTCCTTCATCTGGTTGTAACCCCACTTCTTACGGCGAGCCAGAACCTCCTCGGAGGTCAGACCGGTCAAAGTGGAGGTCTGGAGCTGATCGTCGGGGACGACACGGCCACCAATGCCGTGCTCATCCTCCTCCTCCTCGTCATCCTGGTGTCCATCCTGGGACTCCAGCTCCTCGATGAGGGCATCAATGTCTTCATCATCTTCTTCAGCCTCAGCGCCCTTGGGGACGATTGCAGGAGGCTTCTCCTCGTACTGCGGTTGGCCCGCAGCGGTAGTATCGGCCATTGTGAAAATTTTCGAGTGGAATTATTAAGGTATCTAATTCAAATATTTTAAAGGGGGGGGGGGGGGGGTATACGACAGGCAAGTCGCAAAAAATAATTAAGTGATAAAAACTGTCAAAAGAAAAGGTCGAGTCAGCAAGAAAGCGATAAAACGAACGGCATGGGGAAACTTGATAGAAAGAAAAATGAAGGAAACACAATAAGCATATCAAGTCCCAAAGAAAAGTCCTTAAAGATGGAGGCAAAGAAAAATGGAAGAAAAGAGACGAGGCAACAAACAAGCTGCCTCCAGACACCTTTTAAGCCACTTCTCCTAGATTTTCTGTTTCTCCAGTAGATGAAGCCAGTCCCCAGGGAGTGGAAACTGTGCTGATGGAGATATGGGCAGGTTGCCAGGAACGAGGATCTGGCGATGCAGGTGATAGAAGGGATGAATACTGCTCGCAGCCAAGCCGTCCAAACTATGCAGAAGGGATGGGGTGGGTTCGAATGCGAAGATAGCAAGAGCGAGATGGAGGGGAATGGGGGGGATTATCAGAGTGAGGGAGAGAAGACGAAGTAGAAGCGTCTAAGAGTGGGATAGATGAGGAAACGATGCCAGTTCCAGTGCTAGTGCTAGCAGAGCCGAAATCAATAGTAAGAAGCGCAAGCCAAGCGGGATGCGTTTCGTACACACGAAGTTCAGGGAAAGCAACGCAGACAAGAGAAAGAGACAAGACAAGATATGAAGACGAGACGGTGATGATGGCATATAGAAAAAGAAGATGGAAATACTCACACACACCACCGCACAGAAGTGAGGGCCGGATAACGGGACAGTAAAGTCTTAATCGTACCTTCCGTGGGTGAGGAAGAAAGGGAAAAAGAGTAAAAGTTGATGAAGGGGGAGACCGGCGCCTTTTAAATATTTCGATGCTAGGCGGGCTAGCCATAGACTTTTGGATCGAATTTCTGCGACTTGCCGGAACGGACACAGCTCGAGTTTGTTAGTAAAGCCCAGTTTTTTTTGTTGTTTTTTTTTTGCCCACTTCTTCTCTTTGCAGCTTGCTGGTTGGTTTCGCACTTGGGTTTTCGCCATGTTCTCTATGGCTCTATGGCTGTCAGCGAGTAACTTTAGGTTAGTCTAGTTGCTTAGTGCTACTCTACCACCTTCAGTGCCAGTGCGTTAGTTATGGCCGGGGTTGGGCTAGCCTGGGTGCATGGTGGCCCCAGGACTTACTTGTCCTAAACTTCTTAGGACTTTTCCACTATCTCTCTGTGCGTTCTTTTTTGGATAATTGTTTTTTATTTTTGTTTTTTTTGCTCTTTTCTCTCTGATCAATTATCGCTAATTTATTAATTTTGTTTGTCTGTTCCCCCTGTTCTTCCTGGCCTGCCAACCCGCGCCAACATGCACCCGCCAGACCCAAAATCACCCCCCGGGGTCAAGTCTATTTAGGCCTCTGAAGACGGTCTGCTCTAGAACATCAAGTAGCCCCAACGTCACTGTTTTCTAGCGCCCACAGTCCACTGTAATGTCGACGGTCTGCTTCTGTTTAGCCCACCGTTTCTGGCTATAGCCCTCCAAAGACTGTGTTCTGACCAGCAACACTCGTCACTTTCCTCGCCGCCCTGTCCAATTCACCCAACTATGGCATGACTTCCAAGACGCCAACTCCCCAAAGCGTCTGCTATATATCCCCTCCTAGTGCCTATGACATATTTTCTCTCGATATTTAGCCTTAACAGTAGATACCGAGCAAGAGGAGAGGAATGACCGAGAAACTGCTTTCTTCGTCTTCTGCTAGCCTGCTCTTTAGGCGGCTTGGCTAACAGTACCAAAAAGTCGCCTATCTGGGAGACTCCGGAAGGACTTGGTACTGAAGATCAGTCACTACTTTTACAGACTTATTTTTTTTCTTACAGGCGGCCAGCCAGAAAATCGCGCTTAAATTATCGAAAAGCAAGTATACATTTAGAGATAAAACAAATTAGAATAAAATAATAAAAAAAATAAAAAATAAAAAAATAAAAAAAAAGGAAATTTGGGTGGGAAAAAGCCAACAGAAGGCCCCGTCCATCAAAGACCTGCTATGATTGCTCTCCCCAAAATCCGCCTCCAAGTATGTACCAAGACATGATCTTGCCAGTGCATCGACTTGCTTTATACGCTCTGTCTCGACTTGCTCTACAATATCTCCATATACTCTCAAAAACTCTCTCCGTGTCTTTGTTTCTCTCTCTTTGTACGGCACTCCCCTAGGCTCACCAAGGCCACTAACGGAGAGCCCACGTAGAAACCCCCAACCTGTAGTACAGCGCTTCTTCTAGCCATATCTCGTAACCTACAACTAATAATATTTGCACCCTCTACTGTTTATGCTTGGCAAGTCTTCAAAAGTACTTTGACAGGTGTAATATCGGCCAGGGTCGAACTTTGAAGGGGGGGGGCGTGCTGTATGTACCTCTACCTCTACATGTATACAGATATATCTTCGTTGAACAGTTACGACAAATGGGCATGTGCTCAAGGCAAGGGCCCGTGTGTTTTTATCTTGTTATTTCTTTTCTTCTTGGTCTTTACCTATTGGGTGTCTTATAGCTTGAGCTGATAGCGACAACGTCAACAACCACTACCATCATTGGCAGCTTACCCTCCCTTTCCGATAATAAGACTGCTAATGAGAGAAACGCTCGAATAGTAACGCCTTCTACGAGTTTGCACATCTTAGTAGTAGTAGCATTATAGCTGAAATTAGAGATGACTGCAAACATAAAATATTCGCCGCTATTTTGTTCAAGCGCTCATATACATACACTGTCTTTTTGGGGAAGGAGAGTTTGGGTGATAACGCGGTAGTAATAACTTTCTTCAAAGTTGGTCACAGTGCTGTTCTATATCCCACACAGTCGGTCAACACCCATTCGCAATAGGATCCTACACAGTATCCAAGACTTTTTTTCTTTTTCTTTCCCTTTCCTTCTACGAATGACTTTCATTTTGTTTTTGAGTAGTTAATGCTTAGGGTTAGTCATTTGAGAGCCTCCTACCACAGTGGCGTTTACTTCACGATCGAGGCAAATTGTACACAATGCGAGCTAAGAGTTCTACACGCCTGTGTCATCGGAAGATCTAGAAACTACAATTTGTTCGAATGCGGCTCTCAGTCTAAACGGATTTAACATAAAAAGGCAACAAAAGAGAAAGCGAGGAACGAAAAAAAAAACCCCCCCCCAAAAAGCGGCCAACGTCTTCCGTTAGGCGGTAAAGCCTTACCAACTGGTCCGACTGACTGATAGCGTCGTGGAAAAATCAAAGTCACGAAGATTTCGCTGTCGTCGTAGTTGCGATGGATGCAACGAGGAAAGCAGAGAGAACAAGAATAACCAGAAAGAAGAAGGGAAATCGGAGCTAATGCAGGCATCTCAAGCATTCCCTCCCCTCCCAAGTTCTGTGCCCCAGCTAACAACAGGAACTGACTGATTCTATAAGAACGAACTGATCATACAGATGCAATAGAGAGAAGAAGAAGATACATATCAGTTGTTTTGTTGTCTATTCTGAAATTGCCGTGAGAATCGTTAACCGGCTGAAGCCAAAGTCGGTAAGTTTGCAGATGACCATCCCATCCATCTATCCACTACAACCTGCATTACGACCTACTACGGGCGCTGCTAGAGTGCCAATGTTGTCTTTCCTGCTTGCTTTGATAGTTTGCTTGCCTTGCCTCAACTTTCATACCGCCATTTGTGATACTGGCTCGTAGTATTTCCGTGGATTTAAAGCCTATACTACTATATACATACATATGTATTAGATGCAATGCATATCGGCATATCTGCAGCACTGTAGTTGTAGTTACTTTTGCCCACTCGGCATGACCGTTGATAGCGTAAAGGCGAGAAAGAACCCCCTTTGCCGCCGGCTACGTACATAGCATAAGAAATAAATAAGAATAAAAATCCGTCTTATAGAGGACCAGCAGTTGGCCGAAACGGACTTGTCGGCGTTTTCTTTACGACATCTCTTATACTCTCTTACAGACTCTACTATCCCGGTGATTTTGTCTTCTTTTCCTCTCCAACGGCTCTAGAATCGTGAACGAGTTTTTTTCTTTCTTTTTTCTGGGTGGCTTATTAGGTAGGCAACAAGGTAAACTATGTACATAGCAAAACCCCAATTATCAATGGCTTAGATGGACAAGGTAGTTTGGACCAGATATATCAAACAAAAGAAAAGACCATCCATGGATCGATTGTCTTCATGGATTTCGGACAAGGCTCAACTAGAAAGAATGATCTGTGTTTCTTATTCAGACTGATAGCCTGTCGTTTCGAACAAAAGGCGGGCGTCCGGGCTTAGATAGCTAAATCGATAAATCACCACCTGGCTCTAAAGAAACAATACACCGCAGTAAATGATAGTATAATCAATATACAAGTATCTGTGTGTGTAAGGCACTCAATCTCATGTTCGGCAAATAAAAAAGAACATGATCAGCTCATACACCCATTTCCTCAAAGCACCATACAAAATATACGCCGCTTACTTGAGCTGTCGCGCTACGACACATCACCATAATAACTGACTGATATTGTCATTTTGATCATGTTCATCCAGCTACGCCTTGACGTACCGGCCTGTCCATTTCCAGTACTAGGATTCATTTACACAAGGGGCAAACTGATATACACTTATACACTATATAGTTAACCTTGATGGAACGAAAACCCGCCTTGCACTTGAAAGCGGATACGGACATTGTTATATCCCACTGCCTGTTTCCACGATGCTAGGACTCGTTGCTAATAACAATCAAAGCATAATATGTAGTGACTGTACAAAGGGACCTTGTCGTCTGTTTGGAGCAACTTCTTATGCGTATTGAAAGGGGGCGGCAAGACAGATGGAAGGTGCAATATAGATGCAAGGCTATAAGAGCAAGAAGGCAAATATTCGGCAAATAGAACGTAAAGAAAGAGAAACTACATCGATTTCCGCTCGATAGAACCGGCATTGAGTGTAATAAAGCCCCCTTTAACAATAACGTCGGAGTTTGGCCAGCCAGAACCTCGTCGATATACATGTAGTTTACATCCCAACCATATATGGAAGATACGTGTCAAGGTGAACAGAACAGCCTTGTCCAATCGAGCATGTCCGCTCCAGACAAGGCCTTAACCCGATTTTCTGGTCTTACTCCCAGTAGCGGATGAATTATTGTCTTCTTATCCTTTTTTGTACTGAAAGAGAATAATAATAATAATAATAATAATAATAATAAGAATAAACCTAGTGGATTTTCCAGAAGCTTGTTTCTCTCAGTTGGAATTCAGCTGAGAGCCGCAACATCCCGTTTCCCGTTTCCGCCGGCTGCCAAAAAGAAGACACAATGCTAGCCCGCCAGACTATAATATATCATAATCCGTATTATTTCCTCCCATAGTATGTTCTTCTATCATATGTATACATACTTGTTACTATACGAATGCGGAAACAGGCATCTCTACTACCATAGAATATAATATCGAATATATAGAACAGCTAGCATGTACGAGGAACATTCGGAAGTAGCTCAATTACGCGGGCCTTACAAGACAAACTAGAATCTTGCCGTGCTGACACACTTTATTCCGGGTCTGCTTTGTTTCTTTCCACTTTGCATGGGTTATGTATGTAAAGTTTATAGTCCATCTTAATCTCTTATTGCTTAGACATGAACGACGATTCTGCTCTACTCTACTCTACTCTACGGAAAGACCAAGATCTAGGCGTCAATCGTTTGCTTTGATACAGGTCGAATGGCCCGCAAAATTTAACTTCGCTAACCTTTTTTATTTTTTTTTTATTTTTTTTTAATAGCGCTCAAGCCCTTTTGCTACTTTTCCTATTGCATATTCTGCTTTTTGGTAGCTTTTAGTACGCTTTTTGCCGTCATCTGAGTGGATATCCAAATATGCAAAATAAGTGAAAGCGTCTTTGCGCAGAACATCAAAATCTAGCACAGGCATTTCGTCCGTAAGGCATATATATTCCTAGTTTTATTTTGGGGCGATAGCCGTTAGCATGAATTTTTTTTTTTTTCAGTTTGCTTCGATCTCTAGCGTCCTGACCAACTAATATCGAATCGACGAGTTATTACGACAGTATTAGGGGATGAGGCGGTGGCGAGCGGGATTTACAGTGGAAATAATCAATATATGAGGTACCTCTACTTCTAAATACAGCCTAATGAGTAGCGTTGGGCTGGGATTCTGCTTCTGGAAGTAGTATACTAATACGTCTTCTTTCACACTTAACATGTGTGTTATATATATTATATATGTATGATGGCAGATCTGCGCCAAAATTTCCGGTGTCAATTCAGGTGATCTAGGATCCCTTCCATTCCTCTTATTTTTGTACGATATGTGTACATTACAATATCGTGGTAAGCTATTGCCGGTAACCTGTTATCATATCAGATTGTTGGTAATAGTCGATACGCCGTTGAACAAGAACGGGAATTTAACATCGATACCCTAAGTACTACCACTCTTATTGTCCTATATTATCTTTACATATGTATGTAGTTCTATTCTGCCATGTAACGGAGTTGAGCTCGCTTAGGTACTGATCACTGCACAAGAGAAGGGGTGGCCGGCCAATATAATACATGTATGCCAAAACTCAAAGAAGAAATGAGTGAACATACATAGCGGCTAAAGCCTTTGCTCGCTACATATTAGCTATACGGAATAAGTAAGGCCTTGTGAGTTACATGTTCATGTCCCATGCCTGTATCCTTCTTCCATGTCACCAGTAAATGCATGTGCTACTTTGTAGTTATCGCTTAGTATAACTAGGCAATCAATTCCATCAGTTACTTTGTGTTGGTGCTACTATTATATTTCCATGTATTATTCCCTCGTCCTTGATACGTGAAATGCACTCTTCCGGTGACGCCATGCAGTATATCAGCCGCTTATATTGGCTAATTGCCGCCGCTTTGTCGAGAAAAAAAAAAACTAGAATAGCACTGTCTCAGGACAGCACCAACCATAAAGAAGAAAGGATACTTATTATACGGGCTTTAATTTTAACAGGGCTCCTGTTCGGTGATTCGATAAAGCACGAAAAGACGAAAGAAAAGGACGACTAGAGGCAACAGGAACAAAGTAACATGATGAGGCTCATGTCTTGCTCTTCTTCACTAACATCTACCTAGTCTAGCGGATATAATCAGGACACAACAATAGGGGCGGCCGCGGCAGGCGGGTTGAGTAGGATAGAAGAACAGTAATTATCATTCAATTACAATTCCATAAGACAGTGTTGCTCTGGTAAGTTCTACCTGACAAACCATAATTTACTAAGACAAACAACTAACAAAAAAAATAGCCAGAGACACTTACGAAAACAGAATAATGTTTACTTTCCAGACTGTATGTTTTGTTCCCTTGTGACTTGCCGAATTCAGTCGTTTGTAAGTCTTCCTCTCATCCCAAAGATACCATTACAATAATGTCCTGTCTCTGATAAAGCATGTCAATTTGACAGTTGTCTGCTTATAGGAGCTATCAAAATAATTAAACAAAGCAGACAAGAAAATTGTAAACGATAAGGAAACAAAAAGAAAAGAAGAACAAAAAAGTCTCACAAGGGCATATACAAGACCCTTGCGTGTTCAATAAACTGATAGGGATGGCCCGAACCCTAACATGCAACCTCTTAGCATTATCAATGTTCGATCTCGCTACTATTTGATCGAATACAACAGTAAATTGATGGGAGAAAACCTCGGCTTGATCTGTACACCTGCCTATAAAACACAGAGCATATAAACAAAGTGTACATTATTAATTTCACGGCCTATACACCTTGAACTTGTTGAGTGACGTCAATATTCCCCCCTCTGCAAAAAAAAAACAACCAAGAACCGAATAAGATAACTCCTGTCTAACTAAGATATGAGTGTAAGACAATCCTTTGTTGGCACCACGCGGTGGAATATCGTTTATCGCTTTCCTGTATTTCTTCCCTTCATATTCGAATGCGCCAAGCCAGTATTGCCAACTTTATATACATAGCACGCCACAAGCACATATAGGCTATTAGGAAGGTGGCAATAAATGTTAGGATGTGTAGCATACATCAGAGC
>RHLR01000629.1:0-16218 GCA_009806335.1 Davidsoniella australis | reverse complement strand
GGTCGCCGATGGGCCGGCCACGTGGAGGAGGAACGGCTACTCCGCCGTTGCTGTTATTTGGATCGTAGTCGCCCGGTGGCGGGTTTGGGTCTCGTTGTGGTATTTGCTGGGTTTGCGCAAGGCCAAAGTTGCCGTAGCCGTTGCTACGTTGTTGCGTTGGCCGCCCATTTGGCGGAGTGAACTGCCTATTAGCAGACATTATGAAGACTGCGGGTAGTCGGTGATTAGATAAATTAAGGGCGGATGACGAGAGACGGAGGTTCGAGTGGATAGCGAATGCCGCCGTCACATGGTAATTCGACAGATATCAGGCCGGAAAAGTTGGAGGGGCGGCGGGATGTTGAGAACGAAAACAAGACGCCCAGCTGCAAAAGCAGGGGAACTCTTGGATATGCTGAAACTCGAGGGCTATCAAGACAAGTATCGGAAGTCGTCGTGGCCTTTGGATGAATCGGACAGGCTGATTTTAGACTCAATAAATAAAAACAAATAGCTGAACCGGTCCCAGAGCTCCAAAGTGATGTTCGACGACTTGCTTCAACTAGCCTCTAAGTAGGTCGAAGTCGACGACATTTGGAACATGAGCTTCAGCCAATCACAGACGTGGACGTGTCGGGACAGTGGGGCGTCAGCTGCAGCCTGTATGTCTTGCCAGCTGACAGCAGCTCTGAGAAGGAGCAACGATCCCTGTAGCTGCAACTACTCAAAGACAACGCTTGGCCAGCCAGTTAGAAGCGACTTTCGACGCCAATTGACCCTCCGAACTTGATTCTTCGTCGTTGCGCTTTATCTTTATCCACAGAAGCTCCATCTGCCTCTTTTCAAATATATCGTGCTTTTAAAGTCGTATCTTCGTTTGCGATATTGCCGCTATATTTACGCGATCCTTTCATTTACGTCGACTCGTCTCCTGCTTTCGCTGGTCGAAACATCTCCAGATTACGCAACAGTCTTGACGCCGAATTACCCGACCTAAGCCTAGCTTCTTGCGTCGAAATCCACGTCTTCGACCTATTCAAGCTCAACCTCCCACTACCGACTCCCGCCCATCATGGACACTGAGCGCCTCTTCAAGTTCCGCCGTCCCGAGTGGATGAACAGCATCATGGCCCGCAATGGCGGCGTCTACACTGCTGGTGGCCTGGTACGACTTCCTATCACTTCGGCCGCCGCCTTGACTTCCTCGGCGCATGCGCTAACCTTATGATGTCACTTTTTTTTATTACATTATTTAGTTCTCTCTAGCCTTCTACATCATGTTAGACTCAGCCGTCTGGTCCAAATCCGCTCGCAACGCCACAGATGTGCACGTTTCGTTTGCCGATTGGCTTCCACTCATATTCAGCAGTCTCGGCATGCTGATCATCAACTCAGTCGAGAAACAGCGCTTGAGTGCCGACTCTATTGGATACTCGGGTAGCGTTGCTTGGCAGGCGCGCGTTGTTTTGTTCCTCGGATTTGCTGCGCTGGCCGGCGGTATGGCTGGTGGCGTGACGGTGTTTGTGCTCAAATATGCGGTTCCAAGCGTCGCGATGCCTGCGCTAAACATGGGCATTGAAAACGTTGTTTCGAATGCTCTTGTCGGACTAAGGTAAGCTAAGATTGTTCTAAAAAAATTGCAAATATTATGAAATATACCGCTTACTAACTCTTCGCTTCTAGCTGTGTCGTTCTTTGGGTTAGCCAAAACATGGAGGATGAATACTCGTACAATCTGGCTCTGTGAGCTAGTTGACGTTGTTTGTACTTCCATCATGATTATGTCTATATATCGCACTATCCTTCGATACGTCTTCTTCTAAAGGTTTATTTAGGTGGTTATCATGAAGTCTTTGTAGAGCTGTTATTATACGACACAGTCCTGAATTTCTATCCACTTTTTGTTTAATCTCAATGTAAATCTTGATATTCAGCATGTCATCTTTCCCGGGGCTTCTTCCAGTTTTTCTTTTTCTAAATATCTGTTTTGCCACTTGTTAATTGCTAAGGGTTGAGTAGTGATGTTCTCTCTTATATTTACTGTTGTTGTTCCGTTATCATTATATGGTATCATGAATTGGTTAATCAGACCTTATCTTCCTTCTCTCGTATATGCCGTTGACTTCATTTGTCTCGCTCAATGCCATCGGTTTATATCGCATATCGTATTGCCATTATTCCATCGGTCGTATATTGTCGTAGCAAACAAAGTCGCTCTCATCATATGGCGGGGTCTGAGTTGAGACTTCATCCACCTCTTGCTCCATATTTACATGATCTTCAGCTTCCTTAACCTCGATATTTACAAGTTCCACTAAACCACTTGATGTTAACTCATCTTCTATATTCACCATAGTCTCTTGTTCCTTCTCAGTAGTTTGAATTGCCTGTACAGGCTCGGTAGCCGGAGCCTCGGCAGCTTCAGTGATATCTGAGAAATCGGAAACCTCTTCTACCACAATTCTGTTAGCCGATGGTTGAGAATCGATGAAATGCTTTGGAATATTGTTTTGTGAGACGAAGGCCTCCATCTTATCCATCTCATCCATCGGTGGCAATAACTTCATAGCGCGCTCAAGCGCCACTCTCAGCATAAGGCCCTTCATAGGGACGCCTAGTTTATCAAGGTCGATAACCTCTGGTGGAAGAATGGCCTTATACCGGAGGTGCTTATGCCAAGCAGAAAGACCCGGAACTACTTCCTTTTGAAGCCTTTGCACGTCATATTCGAAGCTCTCGGATTTTATGGCTTCCATGATGTAAGAAGTAACAGTGCCTAGTGCCAAAGGCGGCTCACGCAGCATCTTGGAAATATCCGTCGGCAAATGTCTTCGTTCGTGCCATAAATAAAAGGCGCGCAAGAATGGGATTCTAAGTTTCGAATCTGCCGTCGTTTTCTCTAGATATGATTTGGCCCATGTTAGGGAATCACTGAGTAAGCCATCGCGGTCAATCACTGAGTAAGAACAATACTCTTCGTCGGGTTCAAAGTGTACAGTGTCTCTTAGAGCAAGTTCCAACTTCTCAATGTCAAACACTTTTGCCAGAGCTTCCAAATTTGTATCGCGGTCTTCGAAGATAGGTGAATCCGCCAAAGCCACTTCTGGGAGAACTGGATCGGTCTTTGGTGTCGTATCAACGACTGGCTTTGGAGTGGGTGCTACTTTGATTTGCTCTGTCTTAGTTACGGTATGTGTCTCTATCGCCTCAACTATAACGGACTCAGTACTTTCAGCTAAACTTGATTCATCAAGGGTAGTCTCTTCGATGGCATTTTGAGACTTGATTACAGAATCGGAGCTAGAAACAGCAGACGTCACAGTAACTCTCTTAGTGCGTTTAGTTTTCTTCATATCAGATTCGTCAAGGACCGGGATAGGAAGGCCAAGTTCTGCAAAGTGTGGCGCTGGTGGTACTGGGTCTAGTGACAGCCGTATATCTTCGTACACCTGGTAAAGTTGAATGCCAGCATAAGCATCGGAGGCAGAGTCTATCACAGATTAGTAAAAATAATATGGCACTTTAGACCAATGAGTGTAACTCACAAATAACTTGGGCAATAGATAATGGTACAGACCAATCTCCAGTTCTGACCTCTCCTTTGAAGAGTGGGAGTTTGAGGTACTCTTGTACCTGGTCAGCAAGTCTAACTGTCTTCCTGTTGATAAGACTGAACTCCCTTGCCGGAGTGTGCTTGATAACTTTTTGCATGTTGCTCAGCTCGACGATACCCTTCACGTCTACATCAAGGAAGGTTTTTAAGCGTGTACAGTCAGCCTTGATACAGACGCCGCATTTGCGCACATTTTCGTCTTCAAGCAGACGCTTCAGAGACTCAGACATTAGTTCATCATCTGGCTCTGTGAAGAGCGCAACATGAAAGAGTGCAATGTGGCCGGGACTAGCAATCTGTATCAGAGAAACGTTCCTTCGTACGCTGTCCCAACGTGACGATTCAGAAACCCATTCAAGATCCAGGCCAATAACAGATTCGTTCATGAAGTACCGCTTAACCGTACGTTCCATAGTGTGCCGGCTACGGCAGTAGTGGACTTGAACCTTCGTTGGCTGGCCATTGGCGTCGGGTGGGCCACGATATAGCGAGTAGCTCCAGAACGAGCCTTGCGTGAACTTGGCAGCATCGCGTGCTGCCTCGTATAAATCTTCAGGCATATTGAACGGCAGCGAGCTAACTGGGGGATCTTCCGGGTCTATCGGTTTAGGGGATTCCCGGACCGGAGCAGATTTCCAGCTTCTAGCCGACGAAGCATCTTTGTTTGAGTCCTCTTCGTCTTCTTCGGGGGGTATAATTTGCTTAGAATTACGAGTCGGAGTCGACATAGCAATCACATCGTCAGTGTCCAGCATGCTAGGAGCAACTGACTGAACTGAGCTCGCAAAACGGATTCCCCGATCAGGCGTCCAGGTTGTAAGCGGTCGTGGGTTGGCGGGCCCGAGAAACGACGCTGAAAGCACAGCCTGTAGATCTCGCGAGCCAATGTTCAAGCGAGACGAAAGTAGCGCGGGAGATTGCGACAACGAGCGTTGCAGGCCGGGAATCATGCCGGGTACGGAAGCCATAGTAGAGGAGGAACCGATATGGTTTCGGTGGTTGTAGTAGGTGGGCTGTTGGTTGTAGAAGCCTCCGTTTGAAGCACTAGCAGAAAGCCTCGCCCGTGCATTAGCATTTCCTCGTCCGAAAGCCATCATGATAGACGGCAGAGTTTCCGCTGTATCATCCAGGAGCGGCAGTTTTCTAGTGATATAGGACTGTCTCTGTCTCCAGAGTATTGTATAATGCAATGCACAATGCAATCCGCCAGAAGCGAAATAGGCTGTTGTCGTTGGTGCCTAGAATGGCTACGCCGTTTGGATCTATTTTCCTTGCTATGTTGATGCAGCGCGGGATCAAGAACGCCCCTCTAACCTACAGTCGGATTTATGACCCCGTTGTATATTTGTATGTACTATAGAAAGCCTTTCTCTCTATTTTCCATCTTCTTTTCTCGCTACTGAGAAGGATTGGCCGTGTTCTGCAGCATTTTCTGCCAACTGCCAGAGAGGCATGCGTCAGCTGTCAGGCAGACTCCATTGTGGGCCCGTTTGCTATGCTTGCCATGATGCTACGAATGGCCAATAGGTTAAGGCCTCAGTAAAAGCTAGTGATGTAGGCACGTTTCGAGGTTTTCATCACACTTTGAACTTATCTTTATCTACGTGCAATTTCGCAGTGAAGTTCACCATCTCACATCGCTCACCATGGCCTCTCAACTTCTTCCCTTAGGTAACCATCAATAATCACTGCACCTCGTGTATCTGAACACTGGCTAACTATCTGCTTCACAGAGCTCATCGACAAGTGCGTTGGCTCCCGCATCTGGGTCATCATGAAGGGCGAAAAGGGTTCGTTTCATCCATTGTCTAAATATGCTTCCACACAATATCCTAACATTAGGCATAGAGTTTTCCGGAACCCTTCTTGGCTTTGATGATTATGTTAGTATGTATCATCTTGAAATATCACCATTTCCATAATTTAAAGCTAACCCTTTTATTAGACATGGTCCTGGAAGATGTCACTGAGTTGTATGTTGACTTGAACAAATAATCCTCTACATATGCGGAAAACTGACTTTCTATAGCGACTACTCTGGTAACCAAACCAAGTTACCCAAAATCCTACTTAATGGTAACAATGTCTGCATGGTAAGTCACACGTTTCGCCCTCTTCGGTCATCTTGCAAACTTCTAACATGACCATACAGTTGATACCTGGTGGTGAAGGCCCCGTTGCTGCCTCGGCATAATCATAATGTTTAGTAATGACCCCATGAATACATGAATGAATACCCCGGGTTTCCAAAATCCCAGAATCCTATGTTGTTGGTGTCTTGCATTTTGAGGATATGTCCCTGCGATAGATTGCATGATGTAGTTCTATCTATATACCAAAAAGAAAACAAGGCAATATAAGTGCAAAATCCGAAGCCTATGTCATTGAGTTATGATCAATAATGGCCTAAGTGATCCGTGAAACGCCTACCCGCTATAAAACAAAGGACAATTATTATGAAATCAAGTTCCAAGCATTGTCGTCTTGTGTACATCAACAAGACTCCCGGATGGGTTCGCATCCGAGCACTTAGTGCAAGCTGTCTCCTGCAGAAACCATGCGACGCAGCTCCCATTCGCGAGTGAATTCGTTGCTAAAGGTGGAAAGATCACGCATAAGCTTCTTGATGATCTCCATGAGAATCTCACGGGGAGAGATTGTTCCATCCGTCTGGATACGGATGAACATTTCAGGCACATTAGGGTGACCAACTAAAAATGGTTGTCAATAGTTTTTCACCCTCGGTATTTAGAAAACAAAATCTTACTCTTGTAACCGGCCATCATAACGTTCTTGTGCTTCTTCAGGTGCTCTGAAAGCAAGTTGCCAATAGTGTGATCTTCTTTGCGAAGGATGAAGTCGGAGCAGTGAGGCAAGCCTACGGACAGTTAGTGTACGATTCAATGGATGATTGCAGACATCATTGTTCAGCTTACCAGCAAAAGGCTTCTCTTCAACCTTCTTCTCACCTTCACCAAGAAGGAAGAGTTCGGTACTGTGAAGTTAGTATACCATGCTTAGCTGTAGAATATCAGGAAATGCTTACCGATCGGGCGCGTTCATGTTGAATTAGAATTGGTCTAGTTAGAAATATTGTTAGGGTGAAACCGATTATAAAATCAAGATAGACTAAACGTGGGCATTAATAACGTGACGTTATAGTCCAGCGTGTTTTGCTATGCTACTTGTTAGAAGTCCCAAAATCCTAGCCATGATCCCCATCCGTAGCCTTGCAGCTAATCTAGCCTTATGGAGTTGTTGACGATTAACCTTGTTGGGTTACGACCCTAAGTATTTGCAAAGATAGGGTTTCAAATTCATTAAAACTGACTATAAAAGTCCAGTCGGCATTTTACCCCGAATTTGACACAATTTCGGAGTATTAGTCAATAGTTAATTGAAAAATCGAAAAAAGTAGTTGCGTCCATCAAATTTTGTGAATCAATAAATTCAGATGAGTTATAAGCAATATCTCTATTTCAAGTGACACAAAATCACTTAGGATGATTAGTTTAAGCAATTACGCCTTTTACAAGAGCTACCATAACTACATATCTGTATTTAGGTATTATTTTCTTTATATAAGATCGTGTTTGATTATTTCGATACCACTAAATCTAGCATTGACCCATCTCCAGTATACAGACAATTTATATATGATGTTATGTCCCTATTTCACACAGATGCGGCTGCGGCGTGGCAACTCCGTGGTGACTTGCAATTAACCCCCGATAAACGATAAATGACCTGCTATAATCCGTTATCGGATTGCCGGCGGGCCTTCCTGACTTGTAGTTTTACCCCGTATTGAAAGCATGGAGTACAAGAATGTGCAAAGAATGCTCTAGTACACTTATGTTATGTACAGAAACAGGCATTTGGTACAACTACATATACGCGCTAAAGGATTGTCGTAGCGAGTATGTTTGATATTGGATTGCTGACATGATTTGGTTTTCGCATCAGTTGATATGCTCTTCGACTGCCGAGAAATTTACGAGCTCTAACGCATTAGCTTAGGAAGCTTCAAGCGGAATGATACTGACACGAATGGGCACTGTCTTGCATAAGGTGCTAAACAAACCTTATAAAGAGCTATTCGGTTACTTGTACAAGCTGTACTGGATTTCTATTACACGACAGTAAATTTCAGAGTCGCCCTTAAGCTTCCGCGTTACAAAAATATTCCCCAATGTACGTAATAGTGAGTATACGTAGGAAGCCTAGGCCCGGTTGAAGGAAGCTATAGCCTAGGTTGTCGACCGAACCTGGGGAACCGTTATGTCAACGATTGCAGTGAAGGGTAAAGCGCGAATGCATGGGACATCAAATTTTCCAAAATTTCTCAACCGACAGAGTGTAAAGGAATAGGGAAAATGGGGAGGCAAGAATGTGATGTTTTTTGGCCTTTGTCTGGGCTAATATATTGCCTCTTTGTTTCCTGAAAATTCGGTGGTTCTTTACTAGAAATATTATTATTTTCTTCAACCTTTTTAGCTGTGCTATTTTCTTGTGCTAGCTTTACGGATATTTTGCACCTTTTTTTGTGATTGTGGCGGACAAAGAGTTTTCTTATCGGGATTTTCCTGCCGTTTATCGTTCTGTCGATATTCATATCTGATCACTGTATAGGCTAACAAAAAATCATTAACCAACAGCTCAGCTAGCAAACATTGCAGCCAACTCGAGCGTCTTTCAAATCTACAAGCCGAAAAATAGAGCCAAAATGTCCATGCCGCCTATCCCGCCTGTGAAGGAGGTCAATGCTGACATCTCCGTCCCCGAGTCCCGGGTTCTCATAATCGGTACCGGCGGCACAATCTGCATGCAGCCGTCGGCCGATGGCCTGTTGCCGATGGGCGGATTCATGGAAAAGGCCATGGCTCCGCGTCCCAACTTCAACGACATGTCGACCCCTGCTAGTAAGCCTGCCCGCACTCTCGATCCCAGCCTTTGCCAACTGCTCTTTCTTAGATATGCACATAAATGTATCCCTTGCTGCTTGACTAACACGGCCCTCTAGTTTCACTCAAGGCTTATAAAGACGGCAAGGAACTGGTCCTGCCTTCTCTCCGCACGCCTCCCACAGCCTATGCCCGACATGTGCGCTATTCCTTGCTAGAATTCTCCCCGCTGTTGGACTCTAGCTCAATCTCGGCTGAGGGCTGGGTTGAAGTTGCCCAGACTATCAAGGACAACTACCATCTGTATGATGGCTTCGTAATCCTTCACGGAACCGACTCACTATCGTACTCGGCTTCAGCACTGTCGTTCATGCTTTCAGATATTGGCAAGCCCGTTATTCTCACTGGCTCACAGGCTTCCATCTTCTCTCTGCAGTCCGATGCTGTAGACAACCTTCTGGGCTCTTTGATTATTGCAGGCACTTTTGTCATCCCAGAGGTATGCTTGTTTTTCAACCACAAGTTGTTCCGTGGCAACAGAACCACCAAGACCTCCGCCACCAACTTCAACGCCTTTGAGAGCCCCAACTGCGAGCCTCTCGCCAAGATTAACGGTCTCGGTGTTGATGTCAACTGGGGTCTCATTCAAAGACCCAAGCGTATTGCCGAGTTCCAGATCAGCAAGGCTATGGATACAGCAAATGTTGCTTTGCTGTGGGTGTTCCCTGGTATCCGCCCTGAGATGGTCGAGTCGGTTCTCAAGGCTCCTGGTCTTCGCGGCCTGGTTCTCGCATCTTTCGGTATGGGCAATGCCCCCCATGGCGTTGATGGTAGCTTCACTCGTGTTATCCGCGAGGGTGTCAAGCGCGGCACTGTCATTGTCAATGTTTCTCAGTGTCCATCCGGGTTTGTCTCTCCGGTCTATGGCCCCGGCACTGAGCTGGGACGTGCCGGCGTTATCTTCGGCCTTGATCTAACTATCGAAGCTGCCCTTACCAAGCTTTCTTACCTTCTTGCTATCCCAGGAATCACATCCGCCGAAGTTGGCAAGCGCATGTCTGAGTCTATCCGGGGAGAGATGACAGAAAATCTTGCCCCCGTTTTCCATCATCCAGCCGGTAACATCGACGATGCAGTTGCTCGCTTGTCTACTACCGACAACGAGTTCACTGCTCTGGGTTATGCTATCAAGAGAGGCGACTTACGTACTGTAACCGAGATTCTCGACGGTGATGAGCTGGAAATGCTGAAGAAGTCTGATTATGCTGGCAACACTGCAGTTCACTTAGCCGCTGTCTGTCCTGATATCGAAATTCTACGCCTTGTTCTAATCCGCGGCGGCAATGTCCATATCAGAAACCGGGCTAATAACACAGCACTTTTCGTCGCCATGAACTCAGGAAATGTTGCCTCAGCAAATCTACTTCGCGAAGCTGGTGCTCACCTATGGGAGAGCCCCGCACCACCATCGCAACCTGTCAACCCTTAATGGAAGTTAGCTAGCACAAACCAAACTATTGAGTGCTTCTTGTTTCTTCTATCTGTGATTTCCCCCCCTTTTTCTTGGTTGAGTTATGTTTTGTTTTGTATACTGGTACTATGTGTTTTATAGGAATGATCTTGGCTTATTTGTGTCTTGAGTTGAGTTTCACTGTATTGGATGAAACTATCACGGCTGGCTGAGATATACAGTTATCGACACCAGCAAAAAAGCGAACAATTTTGATTTTATTTTAACACTATTAAACCTAGAGTGTCATTGATTTACATGTTTTGAGCACATTCATTGAATTGTCCATTTATCAAATTGCCGCTTTGTTTACTAGCGTGTATTACACAGATACATATATAGATATCTTTGTCTTAAATGCATTGAAGTCGTTCAATAACGCATGATTACTTTGTATAAGTGTATGAAGACTTGTATGTATGTACATTTATGCTGCTTCTTGTCTAGCCAGCGTAACGCCGTTATTTTCTTCCCATTCCCCCTTTTATTCACATCTTATAGTGTGAACAGAGGCTTCAAGTTAACAAATAAGGATGCATTTGTATGTACATACACATACAGATACATGCAGACGCCATGCAGTATACTATCAGCTGCGCTGAATTGCTACTAACATGTCGTTCTCGAACGGCAAGTATTGCTTTTTGTTATCTTCAAGAAATCCGATACGTGCGCTTATTGTTTGGCTAGCTACATCTAGTAACTGATCATAATTCTTTCGGTAACAAATTCATGTTTTTGTAATTGTTTTATTATCCCAGTATGCTTACAACTTTCTGTACAGATAAATATCTCTGGCTCCCATTATTGGTACTAATAAATGCTAACCAAAAGAGGCCAAATTATCACGGGCGAGACTGACGGATAATACCTGTAGAGGAACAGTGGGATGTCCGACTACACAACTCTTCCCGCTTTTGTCTTTTATATGCGCTTGCTAAACCTCCATTATGATTAATCTGCGAGTAGAACAACCGAATGTAAACTAGCGTTAACAGGGAGTCGTACGCCTGATTCAGCAAGGCACAGCACATAAATTATGAATCTCAGCACGCCACCGTGAAAGACTTAGTGTGATGAGCTAGTTCGAGGTAAGCATGCATGGTATGTCCCATATGAAATATACATATCTACACACGGACAGATAGTTTCCATAGTCTTGTGTTTTAACGCCGTCGTGGCGACAGTATCTCAAATTATGATACATTTGTATCCGTCTTACTGTGGTCCAAAGATTAGTCTACGTACAGACATGGTATCAGCTGGCTGTATACATGTAGGAAGCCCTGATATTCACAATAACTACGTCTACATGTATACATGCACGCCAAAGATGTGAATACAGATATATACAACTACATATATATAGGTATAGGCATAGTGCAGGCTGACGGACCAACACTTGGATTCAATATATGCAAGTCTCAGTCACCCCATCCATCCCATTGTTCCCTTTCCTTTATATACTCCCTCCGCTCTGTTTGTTTCTCCGTTTTGACAAGTCTTTCGGCCAGAACCCACGGGTGGGGGGAGGGCTAGTTCCAGATCCCGTAGCTATCAGCCTGCATATTGTATCTGTGATCTAAGCTAGGAGGGAAAGTCCTGTCCTATTGGTTCTCTGGCCGCGAGCCTAGGCCCGCCATGATCTCTTGAGCCGTGTGAACAAACCCGCCGCACACATGTATGCTAGAGGTCGGGGGGTAGTGTTAGTTCTGTTGGTAAAGCCACTTTCCTTTGGCTGGTCATTAGGAATGCAAATATGTCCTTTCGACTCGTAGGTATACTGACGTATATCATAGCCGGATATTTTATACGCTATCATACATGATTTATTTGGATTCTATCTATACTTTCGTCAGCTAGTGTCAGTCGTGCTACAGGTCTCAACGGTGCAAAGTTGGACAAATAAACATCTCTACTCTGACGGCAAGATCACGCTTGAGAATCGTTCATGGTTTGTTCCGGTATTCCCCGCATCTCTTATGTTACTTTTACTTTAATTCATGGACTATTTGTATATCATCGGGAAGCATTGTGGATTCTACATAGCTACAGGGTTGCTATGGGCTGCGAAGCTCCCCGTCTTTGTAGTATAGCACGAAATATTGATTCCACACGACAAGTAGTAGTCATTGGCGAATTAGACATTTGGCTTAGCTGCCTATTCAAGAAAACGATTATCATGGGCGTGAGGAGCCTAGTAATCTGGTGCTGCTGCGGACACGGGATATTCGTTTAGGACAGAAGGAAGGCAGTGAATAGTTAGGACTTCTCTCCTCAATGTTCCGTAGGAAATGTACTATAACAAACAAGGCAAGATACCTGTGTTTGAATGGATGTAAACATCACGGCACTATCGACATCACCGGGCTGGCCCTGTATGGTAATATGGAGAAGAATATAATAGGCGTACCAGCCATATCTCGCTTCTCGCTCTCTATCCCGTTGTCATCTCAGCAAGATTGTGACAAAGAACCGTCGTGTACACAATGTCACTACACCATTTTTCATGTATGCAGACTCTATATTAAAAGGTCATATCGTTTCCCATTCTTTCTCGCATGCTTGACAACATCCACAAATGAGTGTTATCTTTTTCACAAATACTTCTGTATATCTGTATGCAAATCAACGCTGCCCTGCCCCGTCGGACTTAGACAAGTGAGATATTCAAATTAACAAACATCTGGGCAATAAAGGAGGGGCGGGATAAGTGAACTAGCTCTCTCGGTTACAGTATGCTGTGTACTTTGACCATGGGTTTTCATAGGCACATAGTATGCTGAGAATAGACTTTGACCAGCCTGAAAACGGGGGCTGACTTATGTGTCTACTAGTAAGGAACTAGCCATCCAGTCACACTTCACGATACACACTCGGCGTTTACTGCTCGCCTTAGTCTAAGTCTAGTCTAGTCAGCATTACCATGAAGACAACGACAAGTAGCTGGGAAGATCAATATTTATGCACACGCCCATCAGAGGACGGCGAACACAAAGATCACAAAGATGGAGGATCCAAGTTGATACCCGAGTGTGTACGGTATTAAGACAACGGGTATACACTAAGGCGGAGAAAATATATATCAGCTTACAATTATGCGTGTATTCGCGCTAGTGAGTTCATATTCCCAAAGAACGACAAGATATGTGATAGTGGGCTGGGATGTCATCCTCAACATTGTAGCGTACTTTACTATTTGATGTGAAGCCACTATCCCAGACCTTGACCTCAGTCTACAGTAGAAATTAATATATCTATAGGAATAAGGAAAAAAAAACATAAGAAAGATTGTCTTTTGCTCCTTGTCATAAGCCAAAGTACACTCGATGGGTATGGTGATTTGCCCTATCGATGAGCATTTGGTAAGGATATAACGCCACTATATTCCCGGTATAGCACCATTATCTATATGTACGTATCTATGTATATGTACATATAAAAATGTGATATAGCATTTGTCAGCTTTGGATCTTACTATTGTCAGACTTCGCTAGTGTGTCACGCTGTAGTTAGTCTTGTCTTTTGTTGACCTAGCAGTGCCAATCCAATGGAATGGGATTTCTGCATGACCCAGTGATATTCTACTACAGTACTTTGCTACGCCTTGAGTTAGCATCAGAAACTATATAAGAAACCCCGTTCACAAGACTATTAGTCACGGTCTGCCTACAGCAATACAGGAAAAAGACACATGTCCCAAGTTCACAACTTCCGTATCTCAGACAATACCCTCTCGCTGCCAATGAGAATGCTGACTGTGATACACTCATGTATACATAATAGCGTATAT
The DNA here is from genome assembly GCA_009806335.1 of Davidsoniella australis. Classification (NCBI taxonomy): domain Eukaryota; kingdom Fungi; phylum Ascomycota; class Sordariomycetes; order Microascales; family Ceratocystidaceae; genus Davidsoniella; species Davidsoniella australis. The sequence goes on along the minus strand of RHLR01000629.1, from coordinate 2,419 downwards.
TTGTACTCAAATAGACCTAGAATGATCTAAACCTTGCATGCGTAGATATGTAAATGTTAAAAAACCAAAAGCGCTGGGTGGACTTGCGCGGCAATAAGCGAACTTGAAGGGGAGGGGTTGAGTGGAGAAGCAGCAGTATTTCGTTAACACAACTGCTAAGTAACACTAATATCGAAAGACTAAGCTCAGAAAATAAAGAGGCCCTTTTATTCGACATTAACCGGTTCCACGCATCCGAAGCATAGGTCCATTTATTCAGTCCATAGGAGTGAGGGTAGAATATAGTACTTTGTTTTGTACCGTAGCCCGTACATATATCCTCGGCAGGACCGAAGAGGACAGGGAAACAAGGCTTTATTACGCATTTTCCGGAGATATCACATAGTTCCAGTATGTGAGGATTCTATGATATCTAATTCTGGTGTGTAGCGGCTTATTGTTGCATCTAGATGGAGAGTTCCATGTTGTGTTGGGTAGGAGATTTGATTTTTTAGCTGTCGCATATCCCACAAGATATACATATGTACTTGTTACTTAATGGCCGCATAAGCCAACAACAGAAATCCAGCAAGACATTGAAGGTTTCAAGTATAATCCGGGCTGGGGGAAGGGAGGTTCCAAGAGAATCAATGTGTCTCCATTACTCCTCATGTACCATAAAATTACGGGTATAGCGAGAAGTGATAGAACTTGGTACTGCTACTATAAGCCTATATAAATTCGCCTTCTCGTATCACAGCCATGATTCAATGATTTAGCATGATTCCGTTGATTCCAAATTCTAGCGGGCCGTGGCAGTCTAAGTCTTATATGTGTACTTCTGTACAATAAGTACGTACGTGGCTCTACCTCGGGCAGATCAAGTCTGGCTTATCAGCGGTAGTGGTTACATATGATTCTTACAAAAGCGGATGTGACTTTAGGCCAACCGGGTCTAACGCCGAAGGTTTGATTTTTCCTATATTATGAGATAACATGATCACAATAGCGTTCAAAGGACATATATCATTAGCACTGTTTTCTCTTGTATTTGGTTGTCGGCTTCGTTCATCAGCAAGTGGACGAAATGATTCGAGACTCAAGCAGTATGCTTCAATGCTCGGTTATGGACTAGTTTCACCACAATAATATCCAATTAGCACTGTAAATGAGCAGTAAACCTAGAACCAAGACCCGAGAGTCTGGAGAAGGGACACATTCAAAGAGGGGAAAGCACCAGAAAGAGCACGAGAAGATGGAGGTCCAGTTTCGTCTCCATAGACACTAGACAGGAAACTGATCAAAGAGAGGACACAAAAAGTAGAAAAGCGGGAGCTGGCACGAAACACAAGGGCGCTATTCTGGGTGGAAGCATGGAATTAAACGGGTGGGAGTCACAATGCCGGGAATTGTATTGCCGAAGAACGAAGCAGAGCATGCGATACAACCGCCCTTGTTCAGTGAGTTTCTCTGTTTCTTTCCTTTCTCGCGCTGCCGGAAAACGGCGATTTATGGAGGGGGCGCATTCTTCTGTTCTGGCCTTTGCTGCTCTACTACCTTGGCGTTTCTCAACGTTGCGTTGGCAAGACCACTGTGACCTGACTGTTACGACTCCGGAGTTCTTTATAGAAAGTGATATGTCTGCTCTATCACTACCAAGCTAACTATACGAAATTATATGGACATACGGCACTAAGAGTATGTCCGCTTGTATGACACCTCTTTTTCTCTCTTGTGGGAGAGGAACCAGGGCGGATATGAAGAATCTGGTGATATTTACCGGCTAGAACTGATGATGATATCACGAACGTAACCTCACAAGCTTACAGTGAATATGTACACGTATTATATCGCCATCATTGTTGTACATTCAGTAAGCAATACAAGCATGAGCCAATCTCGTCCGTGACTGACTTTTTCCATCCGCTGCCTACTACAACTACATATACAAACATCAGATACACCACCACTATGGGTGTATTGGGGGCTAAACAGGACTCGTCGAAATAGGTGCGCCGCCCAATTGCAGTAGGATCTATGTGTATGGTGACCATTATAATAGTGTCCTGTTTTGCATCTACTATAGTTTGACGTAGTATGGCCGAGTAGAGCAATCTGATTGAGCCGTTGGCAAAAAAAAAAAAAAAAAAAAAAAGGCTGGAAACGTAGCGTTGTGGTCGGTAATAGGCCGCTTCGTATTAGGGTATATTACATTTGCGGATAATTCTACTGAAAAAAAGAAGAGTCAGGATGTACATTTAGTCTACGAACTATTCAGCCAGATGCCAATTCTTTCTCTCTCTAGGTGGAGAGCAAGAAGTATAGAAAGAAACTCCATATTCAGAAACTCCGCCCGTCGATACAAGAGTAGTTTGTTAGGGAGGACAAAAAAAGGAAACTGTAGAATAGAAAGGAAATAGACAGTGATCTTCAATAGAAA
>RHLR01000628.1:0-16300 GCA_009806335.1 Davidsoniella australis | reverse complement strand
TTTTTTGACCCGCCTCCACCGTGCTCCTTAACAATTCCAATTCCAATTCCCCAAAAAGACGTTTGTCACAAAAAACAACTTTAGTAATTAGCCTAAATACTAGATATAATCACGAAGATCTAAAGATAGCCAGCAGCTAATGTCGAGTCTATTTCTATTCGGTGACTCTTTTTCCAGCCACAATGTGGCGTTGGGATATTTTCGGCATTGAAAGTTGAGGCTGATGTGATTATTAGTCCGATAGAAGAATAACTACTACATGTAGTATTAACTAAGTCAATCGTATAGTATATGAATATATGAATATATGATGACTAGTAGAAAAAAAACTTTCAACTACAACACAAACTAACAAAATGCCTGATTCTAGAAGATAAATCCAACGTTGCGTTCATATGTTCATCTGGTAAGCTGAGGATCTGTAGGGGAGGGTCTAAGTCAGCTCAGCCTCAAAACGCTGCCAAAATTATCTATTAGGTTATTCCTCCGGTCATGATGTGCCGTGTACTGACATCATTGAACAGAATCATTAGAATCATTACTACCATTAACTTAGTTCTAAAAATATGCCCGATAGCCACGCTGTTTTTTTTCTTCCTTTATAGTAGACGACAAGCGTCTCTACATATATACTAGAGATAGCATTATTTACCATAGCTGCGACACTTTCAATTAAGTTATAATTTGGTACATGTTCTCTTTGAACCATGAAATGAATTTCAAAGAGCATAATCGACATACTGCACCCTAGAGGCGTTTTGTAGTTGGAACTTGGAAAATTTCTCCAGAACCTGTTCTGAAGCCTACACCGCAAAACGCGCTTCCACTCTATGACAGCCGAAGAAACGCCCAGGCCTAGATCGTCTCATGCTCTTGTTTATAGTTCTGGGCCATGAACTTGCTATTGCAAAACAAAAAAAAGATGGCAATTTATCGTGCAGTACACTAGAGGCCCCTTATTCCTGTCATGGCTTTGTTGTTTTCAAAGAGCACAAGCACATACTTGGCATACATATGTAAAATGTAAAAGCTTGAAAAGAGAGCTCTTTTTAAATATTCCGAACTTGGGACCAGTTAGCTGCGGATTCTGGAGTGCTAATTGGTAATGGGCAAAAAAAACATCGAACTCATCAATCTCAACGCCACTTGCAGATATAGCGCCCAGACTTATGTTCTTTTAGGACACGTTCTGCTGCCTATTCTCATAATATGTAGCAGTCAAGATTTTCTTTGTTTCCGTGTCTTTAAGTAAATACGCCCCTGTGATACAATGCTCTCAGTGCCTGTAACGCCGCATGTATTTTGGGAGTTTCATTCTCAGTACGAAGTCTTTGTTGAGCGCGTCAAAGAAAAAGCAAAGTACTTGTTCCCCTTTTGATGGTAAAATGAAAATTTGGCGCTTTCGACGCAAGGAGACGAATATAATTATTTCATCTTGATTGTTGGTTTAGTTGAAAGTATGACCTATCTATCTTCTTCATAGACGAAATACCGGATAACGAGGAATACGAAAACCACACGACATTTACAGTATCAAAACGAGACGGCGATAGCCTCAATAAACCCTTTCCTTGCATGAGAGTTTCAATATTTGAAAACATCAAAGAAATCTAATCGAGCCTTGGATATCTGTCCGTCTTTGATGAACCCCAACTACATCCGACGAAAGAAATAAACGCATTCACGATGGTGGTGTCGTTGGGTAATGGCACCCACGTGCAATTCTCTCGCCGTTGCCTCATTGCGCTGACTCTCATACTCGCATCTTTTGTTTTGCTTGGCTATCAGCGCGCCGAGACTTTGACTCAGATCAAAGAATACGGAGCCCCCATCGTGGGAATGGGATCTAACCCATATTCTAGCGCCCCTAAAACGTCTAGAGAAACCGATTATGGCCACGGCTACGATGCAAAACTCGAAGCTCTATCCATGCGGGCTGCTGGAAACGAGACGCTGGGATTCCAGGAGATCCGCTGGATCAATGTTCCTGGACGATACGATCGCCGTGATGCTGCTGTCTTGCAGGCATATCTTACCGGACTGAAGTTCAAAGAACAAGCTGCTGTTACTCCGGATATGATGCCTGCAAATGGCCACCCACCAACCGAAAATCCTGGCCGTCTTGCCGGCGGCGAGCTAGGCTGTTGGCGTGCTCATGCAAATGTAGGTGAACCCCAAGCTCAACTACAGCAAGGACTAGCGTGTTCAAACATCCGTTTGTTACCAGCTAAGCTAACTTCCATTATCAAATGACCCAATAGGTCTGGTCCGACGTACTGAAAGATCGTACTGGCCCCATTCTCATCCTCGAAGCCGATGCAATCTGGGATCATGACACACGAATCGCTGCTTCCATCGCCAACCGGGAGTTTGTCAAGTTCTTGAGCAAGATCAACTCAGTTCCACGCCGTAGTAGCTTCTGGCCAGAAAATGTCCCTGGAAGTGCAGCTGACTCGCAGATCGTGTACAACCCCTCTGATCCATGGCTATCGGAACACTGGGATATGCTGCAATTCGGTACCTGCAACGAGGGTGGCGCAAACGAGGATGTGTTCCTCACGTGGAAAGACGACACTGTCGTCCCTGGGTTCGAACATGGTCCGATGAAGCTTCAGGCAGAGCGTGCCGTGCGGGCATCCGGAGGCCCTGTGTGTACGACTGCATATGCGATCTCGCAACGCGGCGCGGCAAAGCTGCTGGTACGCACTGCGATGAATATGAACGAGCCCATCGACCTTATCATCGAGAAGATGGTCCACAAGAAGGAATTGCTGTCATATGACATCCTGCCTGTCATGTTCGCACAATGGGATTACAAGACAAACCTTGGTTTGGAGCATCGCAAGTCTGATATCAACCCGAACTTGCGTCGCCGTGATAGCGAATCATTGCCTAATGACGCCTCGACATCGTCACTCGAGATAGAAAGCTCGGCCGAGGATGAGACCAAAGACATAACTACCTCCGACAAGTTGCGCACTGAGAAATCAGAGGAACCAAAGATTGATGAACAGAGCCAGGCTAAGAAGGACGAAATAGAGAAGCAGGACCGTATGAAAGGATGGCAAGAGGCACTGCTCTCGAGGAGTGTTTGGCGGGTTGGTGAAAAGTACGATAACTGGGCGAAGATGAGAGAGCCGACACTAGAGACGGCATACGCGCGTATCTTTGGAGATCAAGATCTTGGATTGGAACAGTGGGTGTTCGATGCAGCAAAGTATCAGACAACACATGTTCTTACACCGCCAGGTCACCCTCATCAAGCGAAGAAGCCTACTAGTTGATTGACGGGAAGAAGATTTGAGTACAACAGTCAGCTCGAGGCAAGCCGGTTGTCCATTCTCCTAGTGTTCTTGTTGTAATATTCATTGCTTTGTTACTTTGTTTTCGACTACCCCCTGTAATTCACAATAGCTTACGTCGTCACCAAACTTCTCAATCACGACTATAGACGTGAGCGTCATTTGATATCAAAAACATAATATCCTCTACTTCTCGGTACACATGAACAAATTAACATACGCAAGCGGATTGCAGTTGTTTTGTGAACACTCCCCTTTTGGGATGCTTTGATACCATATTGGCTTGAGAGCTGAACGCCTCAGCCAAAGCTTCCATAAGGTATAGATCATAGGACAGAGAATGGTACGTGTGGAGATAAGGCTCCTAGTACCCTGAAGATTATGAATCTGGATGAAGAGTGAGGTAGGTTGTCAAAATGAAAAGAGAAGCTCACAATGAGTTTCGATCACGCAACACATATAAAAGGAACTTGTGCTAATAGTAGAGCTGTGCCGATGTAACAAGCGCTAGTATCACGGCACGTGACACAAAATGATGGTGAAAATAGCGGATGATCACCAAATGGAAGAGAAACATGTGTAGCTGGAAGAAAGTAGACCTTTTGGAGTTTTAGATCGGTAGTTCTGGTTCTATAATGAAGTGAAGAGGGGAACGGTTGAACAAGACTTTATCGAGAGGCACAATCAGTGAGTAATGTAGCATTGTGATATGTATATGCCGTGTGGAGGAGAATAGAGGAGGCCCAGAGCCAAATCTAGCGATACTCTGGTGAGAGAATCACTAGAAGTAGCAATGATGATATTTTATTTTATTATGAAACGATAGTTAATCAAAAAGAAAAAGGCATATATATCCACGATCCGCAAAAAAAAAAAAACGACTAAGAGAAGCCGGAAAAAATGAACAGAGCTAGCAACACCTCGTTTCGATCAAGGGACCTCCGGGTTATGAGCCCGGCGCGCTTCCACTGCGCCACGTTGCTTAGTACTAGTGAATGGTATTTGTGGCTCTTATTTCAGTATATGTATACGATGACTAAATTTGGCAGAAAACTCTATTGAGTTTGTCGAGCGGAGGACGTTAAATATCTGTCCAGTAGCCAACTCGGCGTCGTATGATCTTAGTGATTTAGGTAGACGTTAAATATAATCAAATCAAATCAAATGGCAGAAAACATTCACATACAAAACTATTGAGCTTGTCTAGTGGAGGACTTTAAATATCTGTCCGATATTCAGCCCGGCGTCGTAAAATTCCGGTGACTCAGGTAGATATATAATCAAGTCAAGTCAGAAAATATCGTTGTTTTGCTTTAGAATAGCCGTAGTAGACGCTTAAAAAAGACAAATACTAGAACTCAATTTCGTCTTTATTTTGGCACCAAAACTGAGTCCGTATAGCTTCAAGGTTGCTATGCATTGTCAAAATTGGGGTTTACTAAAATATCGCCAGCAAGAGCTCCTTATGTTGCTAGAGATAAGTCGATAGACTCATTATCTTTTTGGCCTTTTTGTTTTACAATGTTTTCGATAAGGTCACCGACTCGATGTTTCGAAATAACAATTAAATCAAGGGTCAAGCTATACAGTTGTTGACCAGAAATCGAGGAGAAATAAAAACGTGGGCTCCAGGATAGGAATGATACATCGAACTTGACTTTAGTAACAATGTCATGCCAGTCTAAGCTTGGGTTTCTTTCGACCCAGCTTGTAAAATTTTGAAAATATATTCCAGGCCGGCAGAAATAAACGGCGGTGTCCTAAAATGGCACAGTGGATCTAGGGTTGGGGTTAATGCTTGTGCAAATAGAGAATATAGCATAGTTGGTTTTTGACAGTGACTGGTATCGTGATCGCCACTTGGATCACTAGGTGTCTATAGATCGCCAGATCAGAGCCTCAAATGGCTGAGATGCCAGCGCGAGAGATACAGCCTCGGGTCTTGCAGCTTCTTTTGGTTGTATTCCATCGGTCAGTAGTAGTGCTTCGCTTCGCTTTGGTGGGTATCGTGATCATACAAGATAGCCAGATGAGGTGCCGTGCCTAGCAAAATGGTAGTAGGAGTTAGTCTGTAGAGACGTTGTGCCTCCTAGATATTGAGTAACTACATACAATATACGAACATAAGCGAAATTCGTGCTTTCATTCTAGCCTATGACGAAATCAGGTTAATCTCGAAGTGGAAGGTGGCCTTCAGCTCAAATAGCACGCCTTCGGTCTATCACAAAATAACAAACTATAATTCCTTTGGTGTCGAATTATAAGGAGTAAAATGGGTGGCTATTAAATACACATTTGTAGAGAACTACATGTCTTGCTGCTGGAACGGGCCACTTTCTCGCTGGTCAAGATAAACCACATCATAGTTTGAAAGTTTGTTGTTATTTTATTCTCGGTTGTCCAAAAGACAGACTGAGAATTGTCAGACATACACAAGAGTTTGGTACCTGATTGTACCTGCCCATTTGTCTACTTGTACAGATATATAGGTATTGCTGTTACTACGTAGCTACGTATCAATTGGCTTTAAGCACTCAAACTAGCAATATGTCCGTGCTTCTGTTGAATTATCATTTTACCGAGCTGTGACTACCTTGATTATGGTTACATAGTGCATGAATACAGCGTTATATGATTAGCATCTTTAATAACCAGGCAACTCCATAGTTGACGTCTGTAAGTGAGAACAAAGCTCACATTATACACCACAATGTAAATTCAAGATAGAGCTTGCGTGAAATAACTGATAGTAGCAATTCTTGGCGATTCCTTCCTAACCAGTATGAAGGATCGGAATTCAATAATGACTTGATGGCTCGAGAGTAGCTGGCTGCTAAGAAGCCAACTTTTGAATGGAAAATAATAAAATAAAAAGAAGACCCAAAATGTAAGTGTCAGGAGTAATCGTAAACCATACATGTAAGTCGGACTTGAGATGTCCAGTAATTTGCAGAAAGAGACCGAGGTAGTGAAAATAAGCTTTAGAAGCCCTGGTACGCCAAAAGACTAGCGTACAAACAATAAGCAGGCTAGCATCAGCAGCTATTTTCTTTTTCAATAACTCTCCCTCTCCCTCTAACTCCGTACACTCCACAAGATAGAGATAATCAGATATACATTTGCTGGATAATTAGAAACCTAGAAAACAGTATGTTGTAACCCACTAGAAATCCTCATCAACATAGCCCACTTAGCTCTCATAAACTTCGGCTACTTCATGAAGTCCGCTCAACCGTCAAAAAAAAACAAACGGAGTGTTGTTGCGAAGTAATGACCACTTAGCTATCTTTGAGGTCATAAGACAGGTGGAACGTCCCCTAGATATACTAAGAAGGAAGATTAAGCTGCCCTATAATTATACTTCGCTATTGAAATATATAAACGAATACCCAAACGGGAGACTGGATTAGGAACGTGCACAGATAAGGTTCCTGTTGTTTACAGTCTCTCTCTCAGGAGTTTCCCAAGACAGACTTTCTGGACCGACATTCCTAATTCGATCATTTTCGGCGAGGGACTTTGCCGTTGCAACTTCAACAACCCAGCTAGCTGTCTTTGATATCAGGAAGGACGCTAGTTTCAGATGCATAAATGACCTTTTGGTGACTATTATGAACTACAATCGGCTTCTTATTCTGTGAATGATCTTCCAGTCTGATGACTTTGATATCTTAATTTTTATTTTTATTCTATACATACATATGAAAGCAACGTGAAAGCAAAGGGCTATTAAACAAACTTTGAAACAAAATTCATATCAATACCCTATAGCTTCAGCTTAACATGAAGCCTAGCTTTAAATACCACGAGGCTACCGATTTGATTGGATCATTAACAATATTAAGACCGAGCTTTGCCGATTTTCCTTCACTATGTTGCTTTTTACCAGGCAATGCAACAAAAATTAGCCAAGCAATGGCGTGTCACGATGTTCACCCAATGCGAGGTCAAGAAAAGTACCCATGCCGAGATGTCAACATGTTTATCCCCGTGCTTCTAGCCGCTATTGGACGCCGTTTCTGAACCCATATTGCCAGTGAAGCAAACCAGAGGGCCTTCTTCATGCTACCTAAACAAGCATATCCATCGCTACTACGTATCACAGCCCAGAGCTACCTTGCTAAATGCACGCCATACTTGACTTATTGGCGCCTCTTGCACGACCGTTTTCTTGTAATCTAAGCATAGGGTAGACAGACAAACAGATGAATACACCCCCAAGTTTATATCTCGGCATTCGAGATTTGATAGCTTTTATGAGAGTCCGGTATCTGCCAGAATTCAGTATAAGAAGGCTCCGACTTCCACCTCATTTCCGGACTTTCTGGATGTTTGGAAGAGCCAGAGCCTTCTTCTCCTCTTCAGTCTTTTCTTCACTCTCCAGACCACAGCCAAACGAGCCCGTTCCAACTCTTTATCTCCCAGCTTCTTTTCGCTTCAATAGTAGTACTTACATTCTTTCACACGCCTATCTTTCATCATGAAGTTCTCCATCACCTCTCTGCTACTGATCGCCGGCCTTGCCGTTGCTGCCCCTTCTCCTCTTCCTGTAAGTCTCCTCCTTTGTCTGGATATCAACAGATTAGACACCAACTAACACAAACATTAGGCCGGTATTCCTGATTTGGAGACTGCCCAGAGCAACCTAGCTGGTTTGAATGTCTCTACCAGTCAGCCCGGCGAAGGCTACAGCCGCAAGAAATTTAGACACTGGGTTGAAATCTCCGGCTCTTGCAACACTCGGTACGTTTCTCCATCATCGTATCCCCTTCCTCGCGTATCTAGATATACTAACACAAGTACTCAGTGAAACCATTCTGAAGCGTGATGGTGTCAACGTCAAGACCGACGCCGCCTGCCGCTCCGTCTCCGGCTCGTGGACCTCGCCCTACGATGGTGCCACCTGGGACAGCGCCGCCGATATCCAGATCGACCACATGGTTCCCCTGAAGAACGCCTGGATCTCTGGCGCCCAGAAGTGGACTTCTGCTCAGCGTTCCGCCTTTGCCAACGACCTGACCCGCCCACAGCTGTGGGCTGTCACTGGTAGCGTCAACAACCGCAAGAGCGATATGTCGCCCGATCTGTGGAAGCCTCCTCTAGTCTCGTACTACTGCGACTACGCCAAGAGCTGGATCGCCGTCAAGAGCTACTGGAAGCTGACTATCACTTCTGCTGAGAAGACTGCTCTGACTGAGATGATTGGCCACTGCTAAGCAGCTCACTTTCGATAAGAGACTTGGACTTTGCCTGCTGCGCAATGACGGTTTCTACTCGAGTTAGCTTCTTTGGGCTGATGGTAGGAGAGCCTGTACTAGTACCGGTAATGACGATGGGGCGAAGTTGAAGTTTCCATCATGATCTATACTTGGATCTCTCATGCCTTGTTAACACTTGGCTCATTCATATCATATCTTATTTGGCTATGTCGCATTCAAGGCGAGAGGTGGACACGATATAGCCCGTACATACAAATGCATACATTATTTCCTCTCAACAGCCACTTGCTCATTATAGTTTCTTTTCTGACTCACATGTTCTCAATATCCAAAAGACTCGATTGTTTCAAGTTCACCGACTTCTTTTCGCATAAATTCGGCTGATGCTTGACTAGCAAATGGGCTAGTCAAAGTCAGAGGCAAAAGATCACGGCATCAGAACAACACCATCTCATATTAGGCCCCTTTCCAGACATAAGAAGCGACTCTATGCCCGGCTATTGTAAAGCCAGTATGCATATCATCTATTTAACACTATAAACGGCGATAGTTAGTCAGTCTTGGCTTCCATCGGACTTGGCTTATCTTTGAAAGAACGTGCAGAAGTAAACTTTCACAATACCTTGACCCGGCATATATGTATATGCAAGAGAACAGACACTGCATCTTATGTACTATTCCCGAGGCTATTTTTTTTGTCTCCGATCCAGTGAACAAAGAAAGGATGAGTGCCTAGAGCCTATCAGAGAAAACAGTCTTAGCAACTTGAAAGGACGAGAAGCTAGAAAAAGTATATATATTCCAAGACGACAAAAATAGAGCCTATGAAGGAAATCGCCTGATAAACGAAGGGACCAACCATGCATATTCTATGCTTTAGTGCTGAACTTACAGATATTGGAAACTATAGGTATACATCGTTAAGTATAATATGCTTCTATTACGGTTTAGTCTTGCGATATAGGATCAGCTTCATGGCAGGCCAATAATACATGTACATAGTTTGATTTGCGGGAGAAAATGAATCAAAGCCACAGTAGGTTATATCTTTTTTACCAGTCTCTAACTTTCATTTTCCTGTTCTAGAATCATGCCATCGATGCAATCTCTCCTTCTTGTTGGAATTGAATACACCTCTCCCGCTGTTAATTTTCTTTGACTCTTCTTCTTCCTCGTGATGTTGACCTCTGTCTGCCTTGAATAAAAAAAATTACCCCAGAAACTAATAACCTCCGAAAGGCCAAGGGAGAAAACCACAAGCCATTAAGTCCTTCTCTTTGTTTCCTCTTGCTTGCCAGGCGTTCTCATCCTTTATGGCTTTACAGAAAATGAAGTCCTCGATTCTCAGTCTTGCTCGAGTCTTTCCCCATATAATCTCATTACCACGAAGCCGTTTGATATTCTGGGTATGAGCATACTAGCAATCTCCTCGTTTCCTACCTCCTCTTCTGTCATCTTCCACATGTATATACATTGTTATGGCCTGTCAGCCACCATCCTGCTTCCTTTGCTGTTCTTCTTTTGTCACTATCACGAAAAAAATGGTAAGGCCCCCCCTGATATTTCAGCCAGCAACAGAAAAAAGTAAGAGGGGAAAAAGCCACAACTGGAAAGATTCATCACAGTCCATGGATTTTTTCTGGCTTTAATATTGCTGCTATTTTATTTGTCCGCTTGGCGCTCCTTTTCTTGGGTGTGACGAGGCGTCACTAGTCTTAACAGCGCTTTGCGAAGGAGCTCACAGGCTGATGTCGATCCGCGTGGTTGCAGAGCAGAAGTCGAGCTATAGGAAGAGCAGGATATAGGGCCCATTCGAAACTAAGAAGAAGGAAAAAGGGAGTCTAAAGGGCATCACAACACGTATACAGACAGATATGTAATGCCCGAATTTGTCTCAAGTTTTAGGCGTGCTTGAGTATGCTCTGATGAATTTTCTAGCAGCAAGGACCACAACTCCAGTTTCTTCGGGGACCAATAATGACTTGGCATGATGCCAAAGCCCGAAAACCCAGTCTCTCGGGGGACTTCCCTGATGCCCTTCCTTCGAAGATATTTTCTCCACATATCATCTTTCGTCTCTTGAATAATGCATATCAACCGAGTGCAGTATAATATCATATATATAATTCGAGTCGCTACATATCTACGTATACCAGTGAGCATATATACATGCGTTGAATAGTGAATTTTCGAGCAATATAGAGATATATCTGTAACTACATAGGAACAGAGCAGGTCAGACTAAGCACGCGGCTATAACTCCCGTCCGCTAACTAACTGATCCCTCTTCCGCCTTCCCTCCTTTAATTGTATCTTTTCTCGTTTCACTGTATGCTCTTAGGGTGGGAATTTTGGCAAGCGGCAAATTTTAGACAAAAAAATATATATCTCAAACAATGGAAGTAGGCTAGTACACTTTGAACTAAGACTAAAGGAGGCGTAACAATGCTTTACTCCTGTTCTTACATTCGCAAGATAGTAGTAGGAAGGAAGGAAGCAGAAATAACCTCATTTACAAGCTTGATAATACAACACTTTCTCCTTTATCCAAACATATATAAGACACCCTACCATTTACGAACAAGATAGAAAGCACTATACCTGAGTTGACGCGGTTAAATATCTATATCTGTATATGGTTTTATCCTGCGTTCGTTGTAGTATGGTGTGTTCCACACTACTACCTCAGATGGCCCTAAAGCCTAAAAGTCACTTTAGCTTGACTGTCTTACGCACCCATTCTACCGCATTATCCTGCTCAGAACTTCAAGATCAAAGACAAAGTAATGAGGATCCGCTCTCTGAAACCAAGACATCAGAGAACGGGTCATGTTTATTGCTAATATCTGAATAGAGAGCGTCAAACATACCAGATAACCTTGCTATTTGGCTGATACAACTTTGCAAACACAGATAGAGGGCCAGACCAAAGGGAGGGGAAAGAAACCAACGAACGGGCTTCCCCGTTAGAATAAGGCAAACCGATGAGGAAGGATGATCTCGTCACAGCTAAGACCTTCAAGTTTGATATACATTTGTAGTGGATGTCTGGGAGATAGTCAAAGGGATGGAAGAGGAGGAGGTGAGACATCAGGAACAAAGACACGCTGTCTAGTTACGGGGACCTAAGCCACTCGATTCACAGCTATAGCCAGAAGCAGCTGTTGTCTACTGTGTATATACTATACTGTAAACGGACAAAACCGCATTTTGTAAACAAAATACGAGTTAGGGCCTACGGTGGCGGAAACCCTTCTAACATTGGTAGTACCTCTTAAGTGGCACCAAAAGCCATCCGTGAACGCAAGGGGTGGAAGAAGATGGATGAGGCCCAACAATGCAAGTAGGAAAAGATCCAAGATCAAAGATCCAAGATCACGACTTGGTTGTATGTATCTTGCCGATTTGGGAAAAGTGACACCTCTCTTTTACAGTCCAGTATAGAGATGTTTTTTTCTGCTTATGCATATAGTTCAAGGGATAAACCAGCAATGAGGGCAACTCACTTACATAATTACATGATACGGCCACCAAAAGAAAAAGAAAGAAAGACATAACGTGATTAGGATAATCTGAAAAGAAGAACGAGAAAGAAAAGCCACTAAAGGCGTCGGACTAAGATCACACTCGGTTAGTGTGATCTTGTGAGTTGGTCAAGTACCAGTACATCTTTCCTTTCTCCTCCTAAGGGCCAAAATAAATCAACGGCTAACTTGGACTTGACTGTGACTCCCTGCACCATGCATGTGAAGCCCGCATCATAAACGCCCAACTAGCAGCTGGGCAACCTTTACGGGACAAGAAAAAAAAAGCAAGCAGTAGCTCAGGAGACATATCGGTACAAAGAACCAGTATCGATACGTAATCATTAGCAAAGAAATAAAGATCATATGTTCAAAGGGGCAATGGAAAGTGCTGATATATACATATATACAAGTTACAAAGAGATAAGTAAACGGATATCTCCATGTTACTTTTGTGCTTACTCGGTTTGATCAAAAGTTCACGTACTTTCTTTTTTTTTTCCATCGCGACGGATGGGCATCTGGAACTGAAATAAATATCTCCGGTCGTGCTTTGATATTTTGTATGTATTTGCTGACCAGATTCTACATAACACTACTAATCAATAAAGAGAAGAATAAATACATCAAAGAGATAGAGAAGGGCCTGGACGGCCGATGTTAATAGGCCTGCGCTCTCGGCTTTGAAGTTTCCTCAAAGGGTTTTGGCGAAGTAATTAACGTCGGTCTTCTATTTATTTTTCTTTTTTTTCTTCTTATTCAGCTTTCCCTTGATCAACGGAACCTAGGCTCTTTCAAAAGGTCTTCTTCTGACGCATGCCAGCCAGGGACGCCTCCAGCAAAAATAAAGATAAAAAGTAACCAACTACACGAATTCTTACTTTTCGTAGACCTGGATAGCTTTCCAACTAACTCGCCTTTTCGGTGCGTCTGTGTATTTACTCGGTTTTGATTTAGGATCAGGGTAGTTGAGTGATCGCCCATATCTATCCTTCATTGACCAAAATCTTCTATTTCTTGGGTCCCAAATAGTATCCCTGGGACTCCGGTATAGTTTGAAGTATACATATACTTGACGATATACCTAATAGCCCGGTCAATAGAAAGAAGCTGTAAGCGCAGCCTGTCAATTTCATTTTATGGTTTTATGATTTCATCATCATAGTAGTATGGTTCTTATACTGGGCCAACTGTTCCTCTAGAGAGTGGTAAATAAGGCTTTTGTTATTTTTGCTTTCTCCGCTATATCCTTTCATTCTTCTTCCCCCATGCTGTTTCTTCTTGACCTTGTCTACCAAATAGTTATGCGTATCAAATTAGAATTGGAAACGAGATATCCAGAAACTTAAATTTAGCCTCTATTACTTTTTCCTAAATCCCCTCAGTGATCAGCCCCATGGATATTGCCCAAAGATCCCTCCGTCATTTTTTTTCTTTCGGGATCAAGATAGTATCACGTTTATTACTACATACCTCATCTCTAGCTTTAAGATCCTATATGCCCCTGGATAAATGTCCATATTTGCCAATTCTTGCGAGCTGCTATATAACTACCTCTTCCACATATTGTGTGATCCACTGATGTGTTGATAGGAAGTATTTCGTTTGTCGTTTTCTCCATATAAATGTTAAGTTTCTGGGATATCTAAATGAATAAAAGGCCATGTTGAATCAATGGAGGAACTCTTATGATAATTTTGGATAACGAGATAATCTGGAAGCTTGATCCTAGAGCTTAAGCATTATATTTCAATCTCTTTATGGCTCCGTATAATATTAGTAGCTCTTTTGACTCTCGTCGGCTTGGGAGCCGTGTTCCTTCAAAAACACGGCGTAAAATATACTATACCAATATACGAATGTGTTCCCGTTACCAAACAAAATATATTTCGGAAACCCTCTAAAATCACAGCTAGTTACGTATATACACTCCGCCAATAATGGAAACATAGCCTTTTTCGCGAGCTATTAATGTGCACTATTTCATAAGATATAATTTCTCGAGTTGTTTTCAACCAAACCGTGAAAGTCTATTTTGCTCGGATTTCGGTCATGTTATTGTTGTTCCGATGGTTCTAATAAAGCGGACTACTCAGAAGGAACGGCTTGTGAGTGCTGATCAATATGATAGCTTTATTTGGGGATGCGTGATCTCACAGGGAAAGTAAGACCTAAGTGACAGGGAAAATTAGATAATGAAAACAAAAAGAATTAACACTCATTAGGTGAGAAGATGTTTGTTCGATAGTCATAAGGATTCGGTAGGGTTAAGGGTTAGATATCAAAGGTCTAGTTATTAACTTAGTGTTTTATTGTCAAGTCATCGAGGTTATTTTTCCTAGTCTTGACGATCGACGATATGAAATAATACTATGACAAGTAGTTGATAGCAAAAGGACAATTACTCGACTTGGACAAGTCAATACTCAAATTTTCAAGTCTGTCCCTTGCTAAGCTTGTATACCAAGAATATGAGCTACAACGTGGGCATGAACATAACTAGCCTTTTCCGTGAACTAGTCAGGCCACAAGGCCTTTCTTTGACAGGAATATATCTCTTCTCAGATTCCGCGCATCTTCCTTATAAGATAAACTCTTGATCTAGTTGATGCCTTTCACGCACAGAAACCTCGCTTATCCAGTACGCGAGCAAAGTGGAGAGATAGTAATATACAAAGAAGTATAGGAAGAGGTCATAGTGAAACCTTTTGGCCCAAGAAGGTGATATTTTCATCAATAGCCACTTTCGTCACCATTGCTTGGACATACTGAGGTTTGCTACTCGTCCATTATGTCACAAACATATACACCCCTTTGGTACTTTATTATGCCGTCTCGTATATTCCCCTCACCCGCGGATACATTTTCAATGGAGGAAAGGCACCATAATGATCAGAATAGGGAAAAACTAACGAATCATAGTAGCATCATCAAATCTTGTCTCCTAACATGTGTGCTTGCCGGACATGGGCAGCACGCGGGGCTCTAGCAGACTCGCAGCGGCCGTGCATGCCACGTTGAAGGCGCACATTAGACAACCTGGCGTTGTTGATAGTATTTCCCACTGTACACTGTACAAGATTGTCTGCCTGCCTGCATTGTGTTGGATGCGTTACATGCGTTACATGTGGTGGTGAGTGGCGAGTGGCAGGACAAAGGCATACGCGTGGTGAGAAACAAACATGCTAGTGAAGAGATGAAGTCTAGCCCATCTTACATATATAGTTGTCGGGGATGTTATTAATCTTCACCTCAAAGACATGTGGAAGACTTGGAAAAAAAATCGTATACCTTGATTTTCTTTCCCGGTATCAAATAAACATGTAATATCATCCCCGGGTCTCTGGGCTAAGGGGGATTCAAAGCCACATGTAGTCCATGATTATGTATAATGTACTGGTAAGTTCGGCGACAGCGAAGAGAAGACGCCAATACCACCTACAATAAATTAAATCCCAAGTAGCCTCTATTGCTTCGTTTGTCAAAGTATGCCCCAGTCCAAGGCGGGGGTGCCCAGAGAAGCAAAAGAGAAACAGAAGCAATAGTGTAGAATAGCCAAGGATGACACAGATGAAAGGGTCTTGAAAAGGATACAAGACTCTGGTACTCCGATATCAGACCATTGCTGATTTCTACTAGTTGGTTTCTTATTGTGTTCTTTGCCGTAGCTAGCGGGGAAAAAAAAGTAAGAAAAGCACAGGAACTTCAACAGGCCACTGTTGTGCTTGGAGCTCTCCTCGTCTTGCTTCCTGGAAGTGATCTTAAGCTGCATATTTAGATTAAAGTCTCTCATTGTATAATATCCCGGTTAGCCCAAAGAGGTAAAGAACTACACAGAAATATCAGCAATATGATAGAGAGACAAAAAAAAAAGAAAAGAAAGAAAAAGAGCAGGCATCTAGGAGCCTACGATCCTACTACACTAAGAAGAGCTTTTCATTGTCACTTGAAAATCATCCGCTCCTGAGCAAATCGAAGGCAATATTTCCGGGGTTTACCTTGTATGAGAGAAGCCAGGTTAGGGTTGTGAAAGACAGCCAGACAGACAGCCAAACTAACAGATGTAATGGAAGACAGAAACTATGATTTGCCAGGTCAGCAGCCAAACAATTAACATTTAGAACTGATAGATGTACTTTCCAAGAACCTGGATATGTTTTTTTTTTTTTTTTCAGTCATCATCCTAGTCGTCTGATACGTAGGGTTATTAGGGTCTAGTCGGGTTTTTTTGCTTGTTGCTGGGCAGCTAGTGAAA
>RHLR01000627.1:0-16341 GCA_009806335.1 Davidsoniella australis | reverse complement strand
CATCCTGGTATTGGTCGGAGTGTGAATTCGGCGTATGATTGGTGTCGGGACCACCTGATGTCGGATGGCTATAAGCTCCATCCATCTGTGGCTTTGCGTTAAACGAGCCACTTTGTAATCGGCCAATGTACCAAGAACCAGCACCAACTGTAATGATTCCTAGCGACATGGCAATGTTGATGAGAACATGTGATCCACCGAACCATTGTTGTATAACAGGGCCCAGAGTCTGAAAGCCGGCCACAGCAATGAGAGCGCAGGCAAAGCCTGCCGCAAAGCTATTCATGTTTGGACTGAGTGATGGAAGATAGAGAAAACCCGATCCCGCAGAATGCGGCGGGATGACAAATATATCGTAGTTTCCGGGGGGGAAGCCCAGTACCAGTATTTCCAGCTGTAGTTCGAGGATTGGCGCCGTGTTGTGGAGGGGGCGGCGGTGGCCCGCTCATAGTCTAGGAGGCGGCAGAAGCAAATGGCGGTTGATGTTGATGTGCTTCTTGCTATATATGGCATAAAGAGATAGATATAGAATGAACGGGGTGATGTTCAAGTTAAAGAAGCTCAAGGCGCACAACGGACGAGGAAAAGTGCTAGCTTCGGCTCAGTAGGTCCATCTGGATGACTTCGGCAGCGACTGATCGAATGGTTATAATGAATAGTCAATGAAGAAACTGGAAGTCCGCCAATTGGCCAGCCTAGGCGCAAGTCGAGTTAAAGGGAGTCTGCCCCTGATAGCACAGTTGGTGACCAATATCACAGACCGACGTCGCAAAGATATCGTTGGTGGGGAGTGACCCAGAATGCGCAGTTGCTGGCAGTACAGTCTTTTGCTGTCCAATAGTCGGGCCTATCTATATAGATGATATTGCTATAGGCGGAATTGTATAGTGGATTGTCGATGGCGTTTGTTTGTCGCGCACAAGATCTCGAAGCGATGCGATAGTAGAAATCTCAATAAAATGAAGGTTTCCAAGTAAACTAGTCAGACGATTATCACGGATTTTCAGACAAAGGACGCCCTTGCGGCACTCTTGAGTGCATAAGCCAGAACAAAGGGACGGAAAGGGAGGAAGAAGGTGCTTCCAGGAATGAAAACGGCAGGCGAATCCAATAGAAAGAATGACAGCGTAGGGCGATATCGACATCGACGATACTGGAAGAAGCACAAGAAGAAGAAATATCTTATTAGGTGGCCAAGCGAAGAGGATAGGAATGAAATCTCGGCTGCCTAGTTAGACACAGAAACGGCAACGACGAGAAAGTTCTTACCCAGCGAGCGGATAGACCACCTTTGTTCAAATCGAGCAACTGCCTGGGTCCATCTGTGTGTCTGTCCGTTCAAAATAACAAGACCCTGGCCGTCCTTTTTGAATATTTTTTCTTCCTTCTGAGACGAGACAACAAGACTAGGATTCGTGTTGGTTATACTGCGTGTCGAGGATGGGTTTTTTTTTTTTTTTTTGCTCTGTCCAGTCTACGCTTTCCCATGCTACAAATAACTATGAGTTTGTTTATTTGGCTCGAACCCGAAAGTGGAAACAGGGGTAAATCGTCTGGGGGATGATGGTGGTGGTGGTGGACTTTATTGCGTAGTTGCCGGGTGTTAGTTTCTGCAGCCGCTTCCTAAACAGCCGCTTCCTAGGCAAGTGCCTATTGTGTGCATAGGGGGAAGAAGGGAAGGAGGGACGGTTCTATGTACCAGTGTGCCGATTCGTCTAGAAGCTCGTATGGCACCCAAAAGAAGAAGCAACAAAGCAAGAAAATACGATTGCTTCTTGTGTTGTACGCCTCGCCTTTCCATAATAAGAGTCAAGTACGAACTCAGATAAGCCTATAACGGAACTTTCCTATCTCATATCCACCTCTACCTGTTTTGGCCGCCAATTCTACCAGGTTGGTCCATATAACACATAGTACGTGCCAATTGTCACCATCACGCTAGATACTAGTACATATAGACATATACATAGCACCAGGCCATTGACAGCCTTCCATGCGCGGAATCGAAGCCCTGATGTCGCTATTATATCATTGGTTCGTACATCAACTTTTCACATCCTCCTATTTATCGATATTTGCTAACATCGCCACCTACTTGGTCGGTTCGACCGCGGGGTATTCTCTATTTACTCAAATTCCTCTTTGTCAACAGATCACCGCTAAAACAATATTCACTCTTCATCCCCTAGCAACTAAATCCATCCGACTGCAAAGCTGCTACATCTAGTTCGCATGTGAGTTTATCGGGAGGACAGACTCCTTAAGCGAGTAGCCAATTATATCAATTGGAGTCCTTTACTCACAGTTGATGACTACTATCGAGAGATCCTTTTCTTCATTACTCCATTCTCCGCGACGAGAAAAATGATGTAATTTAACTATCACAGTTCTGTCGAAGCCCACATCCATCATCACATAACTCATTAACCCAAGCAGGCAACTCGCCCATCCAGAGTATCAAAAGTAACTCTGTAATAACGATAATTGAGCATTTGCGCATCTAGATGATGGCTTGACGTCGCATTTCTCGATACTCACTTAACTTTACGTTGTTCGAGCTTCATAGCGTCTCAAGTCACCCCTGTCTCTCACCTAAGCAAACAACCTTTTTTGTTTCTATTATCACTTAACTCATTTTGTTATGGCGATCGTTTTAATGGCAAAGCATCCCAGCGGTTATATGTATGTACATCTATCTATATTCTACCCTGTTCTATATTATTATAAATACACTATCAACTGGCTACTCACACTAGCCTCAGAAGTATGACAACCACTTTGGAATTATCTACCGGTTACCTCTTCCAATTATGCAAGGAGCCAGTCCAGATGACACCCGTGATACTCCAGATCCATAGAGCAGTTTTTAAATCTCGTGGCTCAAGGTCATAAACTCTGACAGGATTCTGCCATCTCAACACTATACATGTAGTTTTGGCACAACAATGTAGAAAAAGATCGATGCTTGTGGTTAGCCAGTTGCCTAAGCAACGGCCTTAGTAAAGCTTGGAGGTTCCACTTTTCTAGTCTGCACTTTTCTATCCAAACCACCAACCAAAAAAAAAAAAAACCAAAAGCCCAGAGTCCCATCCGCACCAAAAATCATCGTTGAATGAAAGAGAATCTAACGAGCATCAAGTATTGATATCAGATGTTGTGACATCTATAAGTATCGTTGTGATACAGCCCTGTTCTCATTCTCTCGTATAGTATACTTCCTGCCATTTTAGCCTCCCAGCCTCTCAGCATGACCTCGTGAACTGTGGTTCAAAGCAGGTCTAGCCCATATTCTTACATACTTACATCTATAATTATGATAAGTGACACCGTTTATATGACTTGAAATATATGAGTTGTTATGTCTGCGAAAACCAGTGTATTAGTAGCTCAATGTACATATGCCTAGGAAATAACTGTGTAGTTGAGATGTCTGGATATTTACTGCGTGCTTATGTTGCTTAATAAGATCGTGTAAGTCGGCGCATTATATTACATAACCCTAATTGTGGATAATATCTGAAAAACTGTAAGAGCTATGTTGAGAAACCGTCATGCAATATTATTTCCGATTCAAGACAACATAGCTACCACAAAGAAAAAGGTACAACAACTCGAAAGTTAGACATGAAAGACATTAGGTCTAGTTATTGGCTGTCTTACGAGGAAAATATCCATGTTATTTGTGGAAGTATGAGTTCATGGACAAAAGGGCATACTCGGATTATACTCTTATCACACTAATT
This sequence comes from Davidsoniella australis, assembly GCA_009806335.1. Lineage (NCBI taxonomy): Eukaryota > Fungi > Ascomycota > Sordariomycetes > Microascales > Ceratocystidaceae > Davidsoniella > Davidsoniella australis. The sequence goes on along the minus strand of RHLR01000627.1, from coordinate 12,598 downwards.
GAGACTTTGGTTATACTGTAATACTACAACGGATATAGCTATTGGACCGGACATGTGGTATTGATATGGGTAAACAATATAAATATTAGTTACTAATTTAGGAGCATTAATATGTCCTAAACATATGAGGCCTTGAAAATGCCATCAACTATCAATACAAGGGGAGATAAAGCAGCAGACATGAAAATAAAAGTGATAACTTAAGAGGAAGCAGACAGGTTGCCACACCTTGTAAACCGAATGAAGATGTGAGTATAAGCCATAGGAAAAAAAACCTTGAGGGGTATGATGATAGTATGTGCAAAGACAGGACTACAAGGTTCATAATAAGACAAAAGCAAGGAAAGAAAGGAAAGGTAAAAAGAAGAAAGAAAAACGAAACAAAGCTCTGAGAGGCCATAGCAGAGCAACTAACTCTCATACTTGCGCTTTCGAAAGAATATAAGAACAACGAGTCACCAGTAAAGTTGAAAACAACTGGCGTGTCTCGATTTAAACATTGAACAAAAGAGTTGAGGAACAGATATGAAGTGTGTTGAATCAACACATTACCCATGATCCTCGTAATTTAGGTGCGTAGCATCAGGAATAAAGCCTGAACGCACCAGGAAAGCCCTCTAACAAGGCGCATGACAACCCCATAGAAGCTAAACAAAGCTCTCATGGTAAGCATGAGGTATCTTAGAACTAGTCCGATGACATTACGCATTAATATCCGCATCGATGTTAAACGGCCAGGATTTACAGATGCCATGACCGCCATAGCTGCCGCGTCTAATTCAGCGTCGTGTTGGTGTTCATCGTCATAATAATTGTCATTATCGTCACTGCGATTTACGTCAGTGTCGTGATAGTAATCACGATTAACGTTCATCCGTCTAGTACTGTCATCACTGCCGGGAAGTCACGAAGCCATCTTCTTGATGCGGTTGCGTGCTACGCGCACTTTGCCCGAGACACGGTCGACGTCTTCATTAACACGGTCTAGCATCTCGACATGGCGCTCAACCTCATCCTTGATGGCCATACCCATATCCTTTTGCCGGCGAACGATAGCCGCTAGCTGGTTGATAGAGTCGTCCTGGCTCTTCATCATTTGCTGTTGTAGTTGTAATACACCACCGTTGTCAAGCTCGCGAGTTTGGTCAGTCTCGGGAATCGGCGCTCCAATGACACGGCCACTTCGTGGAGCAAGAGAGGAGCCCGCATGTCCAAATAACGCTGCCTTATCAGACGCAGACGCGGTACCAGAGCGGGAGAGGGGAGCCATAGATGGAACAGTATTGCTCAGCTTTTCTAAGCCTTCTCGCTCGGTCTTGGCAGCCATAAGTAGATCTCGACGACGTCGTAGTTCGCCATCACCTAGCCGTCCGCGCTCTTGAATGCTATGAAGACCTTCCGTCAGAGTGTTTAGCAAATGATTTGCCTTGGACAATGCCCGTTTCGCACCTGTGCCTGCCTCAACCGCACCAGATGTATTGTTCGAATCAACTGCTGCGTCTCTTCGAGACAAGCAATTACGGGCCTCTTGTAGACAAGACTTCATCTCTCTGTGCATATCCAACCAAGTCGTAGGATCCTGTGCACCAACACCCGCAGCGCTAACCATGCCACCAGCGGAAACAGAAGAACTCGGTGCACTACTAGACGGCAAGTTGAGGAAAGTTCGCCACGCTGAAGTATCGCGCCATCTGCGATCAGGCGACTCGGCGATGGCGCGTAGGTATGCCTCCAGGGCTACACGACGGGCCTCGGTGAGTTCGGGAGATGAGACGGTAGAACGGATCCATGATTTTCCGGGGAGAGGCTGGGGCGGCGCGGTGCCCACAGTTGAGGCCAAGGTAGAGTGGAGAGCGGTGAAATCAGAGTAGCGCTTCTGGACGACGAAGGAGCGCAAGGGTAAGCGTAAAGTAATGTTGTACAGAGTATAGGGCTTCAACTCAGGCGACACGACGATAGTCGACGGGATCGAGATTTCGGCGGGCGGTGCCATGGTGACAGGAACTGTTGTGGCCAAGGACTATGGCGGCAATAGTGGGTGGTTGGTTGATTAGGCCGTGATGTTTCTTGGTGTTTATAAAGAGGCGTTGTTGTAGGAGGGCTTGTTCTGTAGCACTTGGACTGTGCCTGATGGAGTAGAATAAATACTGTAGAGAGAGTGATAAAATTAAAGAAGGTATCCGAAACTAAAATGTAAAGAATGATTTCGGACACCAAAAAGATACGGAGATGATGGAAAAAGAGATGGCGGAACAAAGCTATGCATCAAGCACACAGTGATAATTTGGTTGGCTGGGAGAAAGACAAGAAGAAGTTCCAATAATTGTCGGCTATAGAAACAAGAACAGGATTAGAATAAGGGCGACTACAACAGTGTATTTTTTTTGGAGTAAAAAGACAATTTTAATGAAGAAATCTAGATTTAGCAGCTGATCAGCTGCTTCTGGGTGATTTAGGCAAGAAGGCAGCTACTTATAGTAGTAGCCTATACTTTGGCCTGACACAAATTATGACGAGGGTCACTAGATTAAAGGGCACAGCATGAACCGATAATGTGATACCGAATTGGTCAGAGCATACATACATAAGAAGGAAAAAAAGAATGGCAGGGGAGAAAATCACCAAAATAATGGGCGCTTTCAGTACAAGGCGCAATTCATCCCTCGGGCAAATGCACAAGACGACCTCGAAAAAAAAATCACACATAAAGATGACTTCATAGGTACCCGTGCGCTTCGATCTCGCAGGAAGATACTTGAACTGTGAGCTTGCATGATTGATTTTGCTATTTATTGAACTTGGCCAAGAATATTAGTTTTGTAGAGCTATATTCCTTGTTCCTTTGAAAGCAAGCAAACCGACGTGCTGTTTTCGTTTTCCCAAGTTTACTGCAATTTGGCGGGCATATATCGGCTAAAATACATACATGAACAGTCTGCCGCTTTGTTTTGTGAGCCAACCAAGCACATGTCAAGGGAAATACTGTGATGAACTAAGGCTGAACTGCAAGTCCGTGTTTCTTTAGAAAGACGGTACTGGAAACGATAGATATGTGATTTAACTGCATGCCTGTTGCCGTCATGACACTAGAAGTGCTGTGTTGGTATAAAAGTGGTGAAGATGTGATATGGGCGATATGTATGCTACTTTAGCCCAGAAATATGCATAGCTTACATACAAATATACACGACTCATTAATCACGAGGCAGATCAGGGGGGTCTTTCGAGCCTTGCACAAGTTAACCCCTAGCTTAAACAAGTTATATGTTGTAGTGGGTTGTATATGTCACGCTGACAGGCTATGAACTCGTATAGTGCTTGGGAGCCCGCATGCGGTGTCAAGGGGACTCCGTCAGCCCGTCCCGAAAAGATTAACTAACTCCCTCCTTTACTAACCTGTTGTTACGGTCCTGCATACCGGACCAAGTTATTCAGCCGTAATTCAGCATGCTTCCACCCACTCATCTATATATTAGCCGACTTGTAAAATGGCTATGGCTTGGTATTGGCTGTACTATACCTGACTCAGAAATTCATCCGTGGATGCTGCCCTATCATCCTGTCTCACCCTCATTGAACCGGAGTCAACACTAGAATACAAAGCACTAGTACATCGTATAGTTGTAGTTCAGTTGGTGGCCGACTTTGGGAACGTGGTAGTGGCAGAAAATCAGGCCTAGAAGACTCTAAAGCTTGGACGCTAGAACCACCATAGAAAGTTATTTTCTCACCTGTCATCCCATATTCAACAACGAAAACTCATGCTAACCAAACTATGGCTGTTTTGACAACATGTGAAGATTATGACATAACTATATATATATGTATGTAGGTTGTAGGTTGTAGAAGATAATTTGTTTCTACATAGAAAAAAGATGTTCCCTTTATGTATTCGTAATATGAACTGATGGCTAGCTAACAATGTCCCACTGATATTTAGGATGCAACCCGTTTGTTATAACTTGCGTGGGAAATATACTCGATAAGGTCACGAACACTGAACATGACTAGACAAAGTAGAGCCCATGAACCGTGAGACCGACCTGTAACGAAAAAAAACAAATACCAACGATGACCTTGTGTGCTTTTGCGCACTCCCGATTCCGTCCAACCTGAAATTACCACAGCCACCAGACCGTCTAACCACCATTACCTGCCTACAAAAGCCGTACCAATATGCCCACCATATCAATCCCATGGCCCATTGAAATGATGATTCGATTGATCAAATGAGAGAGTGGTCACTTTGAGAACCGAAAAAAAGACGTTAAAATGGAAGGGGTGTTGTCAATGCGAAAAACGTGTTATGCACTTAGAAGGTCTCCTGGTCATCGACGGGAGCATCCTCAGCGGGGATCTCAAAGCCCTCCTCAGTGGAGTATAGAATGGCTTGAATATTCTTGACCAAACCTTCCTCATCCTTCTCCAGTTCAGGGTCCAGCTCAACCGCCTGTTGGACAAGCAGCTCGATATCACGGAGCTTGCTAAAGTAGAAGTCACGTTCGCGCTCCAGACCGGCAACATTCTCCTTCAATGCGTTGTTCTCCTGCTGCAAAACCGCAGAGGCAGCACCGCCAGTCTTCGAGCCGGCACGGGGAGCCATGGTAGGAGTGGTACCACCGGCTCTTCTAACACCGCCACCAGAAGAAACAGCAGCACGGCCGCTACCACCAGCAGGAAGAGCACCGCCTTTCCGACGGGCAACAGAATCATACTCGTGATCGGGGAAGTTTAGGTCCCAGAACTTCTTGGTCCATTGTAGGAACTCGAGGTTGTCTTGCATCTTACACTTGATGAGCTGCGTAACGGGAATTGGCTTATCGATTGCATGCTTGGCGAAACAGTCTGTAGTGAATTGCGAATTCAAATGTTAGTAAGAAGATAAAATAATACATTGAAGAAACAAGGCCAAGAAGATATAGGCAAAAGTGGCGAAAAAAAGAAGAATCAGAATCAGGGGATGTGATTGAAGAGCACTTACTTTGCAATACTTTAAAATTTTGTACATATGCGTATTCACTGTTCACATTGAACTTGACGCGGGACATGGGAAGGTCCATGTAGATGCTATCAAAGACTTGGCACAAAGCGGCACTGTATTTGGCATAGTGTTAGTCGGGATCAGCTTGTCAAGTGATGAATTTGAAGCGATTGCTCGTGCTATTGTTCATGATTATTCTGCTGACTTGATAGATGAGGCAAGAAAATCGGGAGCTAGGCTGAAGCAGTCGCTAACAATGGGAACTGGCGCCATTATGGACTATCTGCATGTGCACAAATAAATTTGCGTTCCATACAGATATCACAAGTAGCGCTATAGCGTTGTCATAGAACTGGTGATGGTCATGATAGACGACGCCGGAGCGCGTGGCCAACGAAGCGGATGGAAGATTCTTCACCAACCAGCCAAAGGTCAGAGCTCTCCTTTCCCCCACTGCAGGCAGCCTTGGCAGCGATAGAATAAATCAAAAGCGACAAACATTAGGGCTCAGCGCACTCACCCAGTACCGCACTGCTCAACCTTGGTGATGTTGAGCTGAAGCAGGTTGTTTAGCCATGCCACGAGCTCTTGTCTAGATTCGCCCATCTTGAAAAGTTGGATACGATTGTTCGGCGTTTGGAGTCGATGTTGATGTTGATGTGTAAGGAGGGGTTGTTTTGGTCGGTCGAGGAACACTGGCTGAGAAAAAACAATGGCCTGGGCACCACACTAAGGGTCAAGCTTTCAGCCAATCGGTTGTGCGATGACAGAAGGAATTATAGGTCCCTAGCAACGTACTGGAAACCTAAGCAAAAAGGAACTTGATATTCAGCGCTACTAGATGCAAAGAAAACTGCCAACAGAAACGGTTATTGGCAACGAAGAACTTCGCTATAAAGGTAGCAAAGGTAGCACGCAGAGTTGATGAAGGGAGAGAGAAGGTGAGAAAGAAGGGGGAAATCAGAGAAGGGAAAAGGGTTGATAATAAGAGGATCTGAACTTTTGTCCTTGATCCAAGCTTAGCTAGTCTATGAGGAAGGAAGCCATTCGAAGGCGTAAATGAAAGCAAATCAGGGCCCCTAGCTGCTGCAATTACTGCAGTTGCTGCCAACTAGTTGGGATAGGTGCTGCGGCATGGGGTGGACGAAAGGACTCCATATAAACGGCTACTCTCTAGCCAAGCAGCCGTTATCGATAACGACTCTCATCGCAAAAAAGTTATGTGGGGCCTAGAAAAAAGTTCGGGTTGATAATGACGATCAGTCTAGCAGTAACTTTTTCCTCAGAGACTTGCTGCATATTATAGCAAGTGGGTGTGTTTGACTACTTACGCCCATTGTTTTTTTTTTTACATTCGTTTTTACCATTTATTTTGCAATGGCTCCTTCCAAGCGTTTCCTCGAGGACGACTTCGTCCTGACCATCTCTGACAACGAGGACATCGGTCCCGAAGAGGAAACCGAACTTCCTCCAGTCGCACCGCCCAAGAAGAAGACGAAGCCAACCAAGAAGAGCAACAAGAAGAACAAGCGCGAAGCTAGTGATGACGAGGAAGAGGAGGAAACTCCGGAAGGCATCTGGGGCAAAAACGACAATGACGATGGTGCCATGAACCCCGACTTTGAGTTTCTACAAGGCGATGTGGAAGAACTACGTGATGAAGAGTTCGCTGGCTGGGGTTTCGACGGCGCAAAGAAGTCCATGAAGACCGAAAGCAAGGGCGTTGACTTAGACGAGATTATCCGCCGTCGCCTGGCCAAGAAGGCCACGAAGAATGGAACTGCCCTCGCCACCGACAACGCCGAAGTTACCGACGAAGACGAAGTCGCGAGCGACATGGATCTCGACCTCGAAGACGATGAAGATGGTGTTCTAGCAGACGATGCCTTTGGCATGGGCGCTAAATCAAACGACGAAGACAACGAAGATAATGAGGAAGTTGACGAAGATGATGCTGCTGCTTCCGACAACGACTCCGTGGCTACTCCCGTCGACCACCCTGATGATGACGGCGACGTGTCTGATTTCGAACAAGAAGAGGACGTTGAAGAGGCTGCCAAGGCGGCTGCTTTCTTCGCACCTGAAGAAACTGCTGTCCCTGGTAGAAAAGACACCAGCCAATCTTTCCAGGCCATGTCTCTGTCTCGGCCTATTCTGCGTGGTCTAGCGGCCGTTGGCTTCACGAAGCCTACCCCAATTCAGAATAAGACAATTCCCGTTGCACTACTTGGCAAGGATGTCGTTGGTGGAGCCGTCACCGGTTCTGGAAAGACTGGTGCCTTCATTGTCCCTATTCTAGAGCGTCTATTGTACAGGCCAAAGAAGGTGCCTACGAGTCGTGTCGTTGTCTTGACTCCTACTCGTGAGTTAGCCATCCAATGTCACTCCGTCGCTATCAAACTTGCCGCCTATACCGATATCAAGTTTACTCTAGCTATTGGTGGTCTGAGTCTCAAGGCTCAAGAAACCGAGCTTCGTCTACGCCCCGACGTCATCATTGCTACTCCAGGTCGTTTCATTGATCACATGCGCAACTCTGCTAGTTTCGCCGTTGATACTGTCGAAATTCTAGTTCTTGATGAAGCTGATCGTATGCTCGAAGACGGTTTCGCCGATGAGCTTAACGAGATTCTGAACACTCTGCCCAAGAACCGTCAAACCATGCTTTTCTCTGCTACCATGACTTCATCCGTCGACAAGCTTGTTAGCATCGGCATGAACAGACCTGTTCGTCTGCAAGTTGATGCTCAGAACAAGACTGCTGGTGGTCTAGTACAGGAGTTCGTCAGATTAAGACCTGGCCGTGAGGAGAAGCGCATGGGCTACCTCATCTACCTTTGCAAGAACGTCTATCACGAAAGAGTAATTGTGTTCTTCCGTCAAAAGAAGGATGTCCATAAGGCACGCATCATTTTTGGCTTGCTTGGTCTCTCATGTGCTGAGCTGCACGGAAGCATGAACCAAACACAGGTATGTTTTACAATTTTGACATTTTCTCAAGACCTAGGTACTAACAATCAGCACAGCGTATCGGCAGTGTTGAAGATTTCAGAGATGGCAAGGTATCATTTATGCTTGCTACTGATCTGGCCTCTCGTGGCTTGGATATCAAGGGTGTCGATATTGTCATCAACTACGAGGCTCCTCAAAAGCCTGAAATCTACGTTCACAGAGTCGGTCGTACCGCTCGTGCCGGCCGTCGTGGCACTGCTTGCACTCTAGCTGCCGAACCTGACCGTAAGGTTGTTAAGGCTGCTGTCAAAACCGGCAAGGCCCAAGGCGCCAAGATTGTCAGCCGTGTGATTGATGCTACGGAGGCCGACAAGTGGCAAGCACAGGTTGACGACTGGGAGGATGAAATTGAAGAGATTATGAAGGAGGAGCATATGGAAAAGCAGATCGCCAACGTCGAGATGCAAGTGAAGAAGGGTGAAAACATTCTCAAACACGAGGACGAGATTAAGGCACGCCCCAAACGTACTTGGTTCGAGTCTGAGAAGGATAAGAAGGCAGCCAAGTTGCAGGTCGCGAGGAGCTAAACGGCGTCCGCGAGGCACTCAAGAAGAAGCATGGTGGCAACAGATTGAGTAACAAGGACAAAAAGAAGCTTGACTCCAGGGCAGACCGGTCAGACGGCCAGTCTTGGAAGAAGGGCCGGGCAGAACGTGATGGTAAGGGCGCCGTGCTGAATCTACCAAAGCAAAACAAAGCAAAGGTATCAAAACCCGCCGCAAAAGGTGGCAAGCCGAAAGGCAAGCCGAAGAGCAAGCCTAATAGTAAATCTAGTGGCAAAGGTGGCCGGAGATAAAAAGTCGTGGTAATACAAGTGAGTACTTAAATATCCGGCGAGTGTGGTGTTATAGAAGAACTCTAGATCACAGGCAGCTAAAAGTCAGGGTTCGGGCTTAGTGTCTACATATAAGAAAGTCATTTACTAGCGAACTTGAATTTTTACCTAGAATCATCATTTTCTATCATACAATGTTTATCTTCATGTGTTTTATAAGTACAAGTACAACATGACGAATTATATGTGTAGGGCAACGATGGGGGCACAACTGTATCGTACATAAACCCTATATTGCGCTTTAAAAGGCGGTCGGAAGTGATTGGCCGCCTTGGCGCGGAAGTGGGCCCGAGCGACCATTTCGAGACTTCCAAAATCACCAACAACAACAACAATAACAACAAACAAATACAACGTCGCATTTCCTAATAACTGTCTCACCAATTTTCATCTTTTAACCTCAAAATATCAAATTGTACTTATGCCGCTGCCGGCTGTTTTTCTTTCTTCTTAAAGCCTGGCCTGGATCGTTCCAAGCTATCGAGCATCATCGCTAGCTCCCGTGATCCTCGACTCGCTTCTCTTCCTACCACTGCTGTCGTTACCCTTAGGCGCATCCTAACCCGTCAATGCGCTTGAAGAAACTGTTATTCACAGCGGCCGGGGATAGTTCTGTTGCTAGCTGAGGCAAAAATCACCACCAAGAAAGGCCACAGAGCTCTTATCTTCAATATTATCAATGCTGCATGTCTAGCAACCGACTGGTTTTTGCACCTTGCTTAAATTATCCCCTGTATTGGCGCACCAAAAGTCGCCGGGCCTTCCGATATATAAACACTTGCTCTTCCCGACATCTTTACTCTTGACCATCGCTCCAAGCTTCTCTAATCGTCCAATAAAGTTATGTCTTGGGCGGCCTTTGGCAAGAGCACAAACAACGATGACGTCAATCCCGGTCAACGTGGCTATCGCCGGCAAATGCTAGCGGCCATGGCGGGCAGCGTCTACCGTGCCGGCGCCTCCGCAGTTGGCGACATTCGTGATACTTATGCGCACTCTCGCGGCGCATGGGACTACGATACCGCAGACATCCAATCTATGACTAGCGCATTCCCAGAAAGCGGCATTATCTCACATGGGCAAGAACACCTACTTATATTCCCGACCTACACGAAACGCCACGAAAAACCACCGCCTCGGAGGCAGTACACTGTGAATAGCGACGATGCAGCTTCGGCTGATATACGAGACGAAGACTACTGGCTTGTGGAGTGGGAGCAGTCCGCAGACGAGAACGCAGTCGTCGACGTCGATGTTCGCGGCTGGCTTTTCACACCACAAGAACCGCCTCTCACAAAAAGAATGCGCCTTATGGTCGCCCTTGCTCGGTCAATGTCTGGGATACCGATGACGAAGCAAGACCCCGATATGTCCTCGGAAGAAGTAGCGATAACTGCAGCCGAGATTGAGCGGTTAAATGGTTCTAGGCGTAGGCCATCGAACGCAAGTTCCATTCAGCCGATAGGGCGGCGTAATACGGCCAGTACAACGGCGTCAAGTATGCTAGAAATGTCACCCGAGGAAATCGCGGAGGCAAATAGAACGCTAATGACACGAATTTCACCTTTCTTGACGGCACCGGTGCCTAGAATACCACTTACTGTTTTCTTCTACAACGACCATGTGTCTCAGCCCCGTATGTTGCGTACTGATGAGAACGGGCACTTTATTGCTCGTGTGGCTCTTTCGTTTGTCCCCACAAACATTCGTGTCATGGTCAGCGACCATGACAATAGTAGTGCTCTTAGTAAACAAATAAACGTCAACATGATAGATCCCCGGGGAATCAGTGTCATCAGCGATGTTGACGACACCATCAAATTTTCCAATGTAGTTGGCGGGCCTCGTGAGATTCTGCGAAATACTTTTGTTCGGGATATGGACACCCTGTCTGTTGAAGGCGTTTCGGAATGGTATACTGCTATGGCAGCAATGAACGTCAACTTCCACTACTGTTCCAATAGTCCATGGCAAGTCTGGCCACTTCTCGCAGAATTCTTTAAGATTTCGAAGCTGCCACAAGGCTCCATGCACTTAAAGCAGTACAACGGTATGCTCCAGGGAATGTGGGAGTCTGCGGCAGATCGTAAGCGGCCGTCACTGGATCGAGTCATGCAGGACTTTCCGCACAGGCGGTTTCTGCTTATTGGCGATAGTGGGGAGGCAGACTTGGAGTTGTACACCAAACTAGCGGTATCAAATCCGCGCAATGTAATTGGCATCTTTATTCGGGATATAACGACACCTGAAACGGCACAAGATTCACGTGATTTAGGCCTCCTCAGGCGGCCCAGCGATATATCATTGAGGAAACCCAGTCTACATACCTATTTGGCAACAAGTACGCCCTCTGCATCTAGCTCGTCGATTTCTTTAGTTCCCCCACCTCCCCCGCCTTCAAGGGTCACGAAAACTGAAGATCTCCTGATAGACTTCTCCGATGAGCCTAAGCCATCTAGCTCTCTTACGCTACCTCGTACCGCCACTATGTCCCGAATAGACTCAACTGATGGGTCGCCTAAGAAATCAAAACCACCGCCTCGGCCTACAAAACCTGCCTCTTTACGTGGCCCTACCTCAGTCAATACTGCAGGTACAGCAGCATCTGGTGCTGCATCCCGGGATATCTCATCAATAACAGGGCGGCCTCCAGTATTAGCCAGGAAACCAGTCGGGCTGTCACACCAGTCTTCCATGCAGTCACTCAAGCCCAAACCATGTATTTCCAATACAGATAATCAGACTAGAGATTCTACATCTTCACGGACACCTCCACCCGCACCTCCTCCACGTCGTCGAGCAGCAAGCTCACAGACCCCATCGTCTATACATCCCTTCCCAGTGTCCACGCCTCCAACAAGCTCTGTAAATGCACATTCGCCTCATTCTTCTCATCCACATCTAACTCCAGCACTTGCACCTATGGCTGCAATGACTAGTGCAGCAGCTGCTGCTGCTGCTCCAGATGCTTCGACACCGGCTGCTATGATGCGCAAGATAGAACTATGGCGTACTAGGCTCCAACAGGCCCAGGCGTCATTGAATAGCCTCAATATCCCATTATATACGTGGAGAAAAGGAGATGATGTGATTGAAGAAGCTATTGGTTTGATTAGAGCGCAGAAATTATAAGGGTAAATGTTGAAGACAAATAGCGGAGATAATATTTGACGACATGATGACTTCAGTATAGATGTTCACTTAATTGACAAGCGTTGACTCTTTTTGTAATTCATTTTTTCCTTTTCAATATATTCAACAAAGAAAGCCCCCCCCCCCTCTTGATACTCGAGATTCAAGATATATCACAAACAGTAGGGATAGGCCGAGGAATCAAGATAATTCCAGTAACCTTCCTTGGTGTTTCCGCCCCTTCTCTACCAAGTTCCTCCATAGGTCCTCATCACACTGCCCCATCGATTTGGCGTGAGTTAAGCACTTGGTAGCATAGTGGTACACTTCAAACTCTAGATCAAAATGTACAAAAAGTTACAATATAGCAGCTGAAAACACCAGTGATAACTGCATAGCTATAAATTGGCATCTAGTCACTCAGTCATGAACAGTATTTGAGAACATAATCAAAAATAAAGATATATTTACTAGGCAATTCAAGAACATCACAACAACTATTTACAAGGAACTAATATCATACTATTCAAAACTAAGTACAAAGCAGGTTACAAGCCAACTTCTAATTGTTGATGCCACCTTCCTAGATCTACCTTCTTGGGGTAAGCAACAGAGCCGAAACTACCCTTTCTCTTGGT
>RHLR01000626.1:0-16363 GCA_009806335.1 Davidsoniella australis | reverse complement strand
CATCTTTACGAGGACCACCGAAAAAATCACTGCCGCCGCTTCCATACCAACCAAAGAGACAGGGTTCTGACAAGAAGGTTATCACCGACAAGAGATTCCAGGTGCCTTTGGGCCCTGCATCCGCTCCCTTCTATGACGATATGAGAGCACAGAATATAAAATTTCCGGCTGGATGATGAGTTGTGGGATGTTGAGAGTAAAGAAGGCCATGAATGGGGAAGAAGCTCCGAGGCAAACCTCAAGATTTAGACTAAGGAACTAGTAACAGATCTAAACATGTGCTAAACAGGAAGGCGTTGGCATTTGATAAGGAAGCATGATGGCCAGATAGCTATGGAGCAATAGTAGTTAGCGAACAATGATGGTGCATTTGCCGCTCTGTGCACGCGGTTGATGTGAAACTATTTGTAGACAAGAACAGGCCAGATCAGATTGGCTGCCGAAACAAGATCCAAAAACCGGCTTCGAGATCCAGCATTTCTGCTGCCAAGGTACGGATTAGTGTGTTTGTGTTATTTGTCGCACTTGGCTTTACGTCTTTATTGTCAAGTGTACAACTACAACTGTACGAATAGAGCGCGGCAGTGACGCTTGTGGCGCTTGTGGCGCTGAGCGACTATGAGACCGCTATTTGGCAGCCAAAAAGAAGCGCCGCTAGTGAATTCAGCCGGTGTAGGTCCCCTGTAGTTGATGAAATGAGAGAGGTGGCGCTTTGTTGTGTGGCGCCCAAGTCAGCAAGTCAATGGATTAAGTTTTGGCTGTTTTTGTAGCTACAATATTAGCATGATAAACGTCACTGATTATGATTATACATGGCTTGAACCGGATGATAACAAGAGTTTAGAACTTGGCATTTTGCTCGATTGATCTGGCTGTTACGTATCAAAATCTAGCAAATTTCTTTTCCTTCTCCTAATCTTCCAACTTTGATATTGCACAGAGCTTGTCTTGACCTTTGCTGTAGTTTGCGACTACAAATATATACTTGTCTATTTTTCCTGCTTTTCTCTATTGCGCCCGCCAACTCACTCACCCCTGAGCGTCCACTGTATCATCTCGTCGATCCGCCTGTCGATTACTACAAATTACTAGCAGTTAATAGTAGCTACGTCTAGGTCCCGCCTGAACTTGGTCCCCACGCCGCTTCGCCAAGGCAATCTCGCATGCTACTATTACTACTAGCTGCTGTAATTGTATAGTACTGTTGTTACGATACTACGGTTAACCCCGTTACTACATAGATATGGACGAGCCGCCTCGCACGCCGTCGTTTGCCCCAGATGGCTTCGGCCACGACTCCCACTCTCGCTCTCCACCACGCACTGTGGATTCCCACGACCACGACCACGACCACGATCACGATCACGATCACCATTGCCACTCGACTACTGCCTCTATCGCTCTAGAAGGCTCTCCAATACCAATAACAACCGCCGCGTCGTCGTCCCCTCAATCACAGCAGTTGCGTCATCAGACTCATCGCAGTAGCAACTTCCTCCGGCCTCCAAGCATGTCTGACAATGACTTTGCGCACAATGGCGGCGCTGCTGGTGGCGGCTCCCCAAAGCAACAGCCTGCTTCTGTCGCCGATGCCTCGTCCGATGGAGCTTCGCCCTTCAACTTTCAAACTCAAGTACTGTCTTCATCGCCAGTGCGCGCTGTAAGTTTTGAGTCCTACATATGTAGTAGTTGCAACTCATTTGCTTCTTCCCCTCCCCCAAAAAGCATAACTCTCTAGCTAACCCCCGGCTTCTTCTTTCCAATCCTGGTAGAACATTGGCCAGAGACGAGGTCATCGTTACAAGCATAGCAGTGTGTCTGCCCAGCATCAGATCTTCCAGGAACCACCACAGCGTCCGCCGCCCGTCCTACCCGCTTCGCTACCTGTCCCAACCTTCAAGGAAGCCCGTGATTCCATGTCACGCGAGCAACGCTTACGTCTAGTATGGTGTCTCTGCCACGTTGCTGTTGCCGCCTTCGTCCTTCTTGAATCACACGGTTCCTTGGCCATGATGGCCCTTGCCCACCTAGTATTTTTCGATGCGGGAAGTGCCGCAATCTGTGTTGTTGTCGATGTCTTAGGCAACTTCGAGGTATGGCGTCGTAGTAGCATCCGCCATCCCTTCGGCCTGGAACGTGTTGAAGTTCTTGCCGGCTTCGCTATGAGCGTTTTCTTGCTCTTTGGTGGTTTCGACCTCATCTCGCACAACATTAAGCACACTCTCGCTGGCATTGATGACGACCACGCTATGCCCGGTCTTCTTCCGGAAGATGATATCCTATCAGGACATAGCATGCTGAACTCCGGTGGCGGCCATGGACATAGCCATACGCGTGTTAGCTCGGGAGCAGTAGATTGGGCAAGCTTCGCCGCTATTGCTAGCACATTGATCTCGGCGTATGGTTTGCGCAATCACACACGGATCGCCAAGGCTATGCGGGTATCCTATCTCTCCTCGCTTCCTAGCCTACTCAGCAATCCCTTCCACTTCCTCACCCTCTCGTTCAGTTTACTGATGTTGATGTTGCCACTACTCGATATCGAATACTACACCTGGGTTGATAGCGCCATATGCGCAGCAATTGCTTTGGCCATGTTTGCCGTTGGCGCGCGTCTTGCTGTAGCACAAGGTCACATGCTTCTCATGTCCTACGGCGGTAACTCGACGGGTTTCTTCTCTAGCGAGAACAGCGTACCTCTCATCGTCCGTGAAATTGAAACTGAGCCGGAAGTCACAAAAGTCGAGGATGCACAGTTCTGGCAAGTTCACTATGGCTTGGGTCTAGCAAACCTCAAAATACGTATCGCGAAGGGTGTCGATGACCAGACCCTCAGTAAATTACGAACAAGAGTTAGTAATCTTGTACAAAATAGGTTAGGAGAGGGATATGGCCAAGGAAGTAGTTTCAGATGGGAGGTCACGCTACAAACAACTGTAGATGTGAGTTTGAATCAGTAGAATAATCAGCATAAATCTAGACTGCATTTCATGAATGATACCACAATAATCACATCATACTGTAGAACATTTCAAATTGATCACCCAATGAATGATGGTACGGTATAACAAGCTAAATTTTCAACTGCAGAAACATTTTCCATGGCGGAAAAAAAAATAGAACTTGTATTGACAACGCCAAGAACTCCTAAATGAGTTAAGAGGTAGGTGATAAAGGGGGGGGGAGGGGGTAGGCCAGCTAAGTACCAAGTAAATACAGCCTTGAGAAGTAAACATGATCCAACGACATGTGATTATAGACAAAAGATAGAAGAAGGAGGGGTGAAAGGTCGACAGAAAACACAGAAGACCGTACAAACTGTTTTTTTTTTTCCAATTTTTTTGTCGGAAGAAAGGAGATAAAAAAACGAGACAACGAAAAAAAAAAAAAAAAAATAAAATAGAAACAAGAAACATGCATAAACGTGTAAGTTTCGTAACAGCGTAAATATAAAAATAACAAACCCAAAAAGATAGACAGAGAGAGGAAAAAAATCGAGAATGTAGTCATCCCAAGTGAAGCTCTTTCTTAGAAGAGACCCCAACGACCACGCTCCTGGTCCTTCTTGCCTGATCCACGGCCGCTACGACTGTTGTTCGACGACGATGATGAATCGATACGGCTACCATCGAGCTGCTTCAAGTCCTCCATCTTGTCCAGGACAAGCTCCAACATCTCTTTACGGCGGATAACGTCAAGATGCTTGCGGATCTTGGGGTCTTCCTTAGCGAAGCGCTCGACTTCCTCATCGCTGAGGTGACGGCCGAGACGAAGGTCCAGTTCACGTGGGAAGTTGTAGTAGAATTCAGACAGAAGCTCTACGTTGAGGAAGAGAACAGCAGTCGAGGCTAGCTTAGTGGCGGCGGCGTTTAGGAAAACTTCGGGGCAGTAGTACTTGTTCTGGAGATTAGAGCACTGCTTGGATTTGACAGCTAGGAGGCGCATCTTGATGATCTCGGCGCGGTCGCGCAGGAAGACAGCTTCGCGGCCTATATTATACAGTGTTAGTTGAATCCCTTAAAATTATCAATGACTTGTCGAGGGGTTTCCACTTACCCTTGGCCAGCAAGGCGGCGCTGAAGCCACCAGCTCCGCTACGGCCATCACCGTCAACTGGAACATCGCCCTTGCGAGCCTTGTCGACAAAGTTAATGACTTCACGCAGCTTTCTACGTCCACCAACCTGGTTCTCCATGCCCTTAAGCGCGGAATCACAGTCAGAAAGCTCCTTCTTGAGGAGCAGAGAAGCGTTCTCGCGACCTTGGTTCCATTCACGACCTTCGATATCGATTTCAAACTTGTACGGCTTAATGCAGTTTTCGACTTGATCGGATGTGCTGTAGAAACGCTCGTTCAGGATGGTGGAGGCGGCTTCATTGATGGTCTGACGCGCGAATGGGTGGTTAACAAAAGTCGAGCTGTTGATCAGCGCATCAATGCTAGACTGAATCGAGTGGGCGACCACAGTAGTGGCAAGACGACCGACACCTAGCTTGGTCAATGCGGAAACGGAAGCGTCTAGCTGGCGGTGCCAGTATAGCGAGTCAGGATCCGCACGAGGAAGCTCAGCGACGTTGTCAGGCTCAGGGCGGTAAGGGCTCAAGTCAGGAATAGGCTTGTTCCAGTAGCGCGCAGCCAGGAGATCTAGAACCTTTTGATCTAGTTCGTTCTTTAGCAACTGGTGCATCTGGGAGCGTCCAAACTCTTCAGTAAAGTGCTTGAAGGCAACCTTGAACGAGTCAAGAGTCTCCGCCATGTAAGATTCGGCCGAGAGTGGGCGGTCGTTGTATTGGACCTTGAACTCATAAGTAGCCTCTTCAAGCTCTTGACGGATGGCATCAGAGGTACCCTGTAGGCTAGATGACATGGTTTGCTCCAGCACATGCATCAGCTTCTTGCGCAGGTTGTTGGTGCCGACGTTAACACCGGCATCGGTGCCGAATTCTTTGGGATGGGCGTTAAAGAAGCCGTTCTCATTCTTGGTGATGGCAGCCATGAGATTGGAAGAGCCACGGACAAACAGGTTGACAGTAGAAGGAGCCTTGGAGACGACACCAACGTATCCCAAACGCAGCGGGTACTGGGTATCATTCAAGATGTTGTTGCCACGGACGGGATCAACTAAGTCCATCTTGGTAACAACACCGATGGTACGCTCGCCGCGCGGGTCGACACGGCGAGAAGCTCTCAGGGAAGTAGAGTTGGCCAGATCAACATCAGCAGCAGAGATAGCAAGGATGACGTTGGGACGTTGGATGTACTTGTCGCAAAGCTCAGAAATCTTCTGCTTCAGCTCGAGGGGCTGGTTGCGGCCGACAACCTGAATGTAGCCAGGCAGATCAATGAGGGACAGATCCGGCACGTTGGGCGAGTAGATAGAAAGATGGATTGGGTCATCAGAAACACATTCGGTCTCGGGAACAGCCAGGTTGAGCTCGGTGAGAGTGCGTTGGATGGAAGTGAAGTCGGAGATTTTGCGAAGACCGAGCTCTGGGAACTCACCGTACTCCTCGGTCGAGTCTGGCGTGTTGATGAGAGTCAGCTCAATGGGGCGGCGGGTGACCATGTTGGCACCTTTGGGCAGGAATTCGTGACCAACAATAGCTTCTAGAACAGAGCTCTTGCCCGATGACTGTGAGCCAATGACAACGATAGAGGGTAGAGTCAGTGAGCTGCTCTGGCCAACCTTGTTGAGTATGTTGCGGATTTCTATCATCTTCTTGGTCAAGACCATCATCTGGTCGTCCCGGGCAGCCTCCTCTGGCTTGCGTTCTTCATCACCCTGGGCAAGGCCATAAGCGGCAGCACCGCCGGCAGCAGCGGCAACGGGCGATATACGGCTCTGTTTGGGGTTGTTGTTATCACCGTTTTCTCCGTCACCACCAGTACCAATTTGTTCATGTAGTGATAGTAGGTTAGTCACCCATTCAGGCATGTTCTCTTTGGTGTTTTCCCAGCCTTGTCTAGTCTGGTCAGCAACGCCCTTGGCGCCAACGAAGATATTGGCAGTGACGTCTGAGATGCCATCGACAGTCTTGTTGAGTACATCGATAGCATAAGCACCGGCCTCTAGATATATGGATAAAAAAGTCAGTCTGTGATCACATGTTCGTCCTTGCCATTGGGTATTGACGTACGATTAGCTTGATACTGAACCCAAGCAAAGGCACCAATAGCCAGACCACCAAACATAGCCGGTACACGCAAGAAGCGGACCATGATGCCGGGGATCAGGCGTGTAAACGAGGCATTCCGCGAGATGACGGCATTATGGAAGGCATTGCCAGGCAGCCAGAGACGCTTACGGGTAGCTCGTACGGCAGCATCAGCACGGAGCAAGCCGGCAGTGGGCAGGCGGGTGTATGTGCGGTACCCGCGAGCGTTAACCTCAACAGCCGTAGAGCTCGAAGCACTAGAGGCGGCCGAGGGGACGGATGGCGTAGTTCTAGTTGCAAGGCGAGGTGTGTTCGGCACCCGGCGGAGCTGGGGCAGATAGCCCCGGGCAAGCAGCCGGCCGCTCATCGTGGTATAAGATCGAAAGCGGGAATGGGAATATCAATAACACACAGGAATAGGATTTCGAGATGCGAGGCAGGGTGCTGGTCGAGGCGACTGTCGGGGTTGTGATGGGTCGGAAGGGATACAATAGTGCTGAGACAGTTCCACGGCCAAGAAGAAGAAAAACAAAGAAGAACTAGCAGATGGCTGCAAAGTTTACAAAGCAGAGTCTCGCCAGGCTCTTGATTCAAGGCTTGTCGTGAAGTGAGATTCGAGCCGTGGAGGGGGTTGGCTGGTACTAGTAAATATAGCAGATATGGATGATTTAGGAGCCCCTGTCGCTTTATGCTCGTTTTTTTTTTTGCTTCTGGGCCTGTCTGGTTCGCGGGGATGGTCACTAAAATTGACTGCAGGAAGACCTACCTTGGATGCTTAGATTTACTAGATGCTCGAGCTTGGAAGCTTTAGAGCAAAATCAGCCCAAAACTTGTACCTAAGGCTCTTCAGGCCTTCGTTCGCTTATCAAAGGTGCAGCGATAGAACGACGGGTGGGTGGTGAAGCTAAAGTGACAGTAGGCCAATCAGCGGAGCTTTGTTGAAGACAATGCGCACTGTGCGGAGAAAAGGTGCTGCAAAGTAGCAGCATTTTATGCGGGCTCACAGTATGCACTGTGTATCTTTGTTTTAAATACTGTGTGTTTTTGTGATGACTACTTATTTAACCTTCTTGGTCTGTAACCCTTACAATTGTACCTGAATTTCCATTCGGCAATATAATCCAATTACGTGCTTCTAAATAAATGGAGGGTTATTAGACGTCTAGCTCCTATAAGAGTCACTAGTTCAGTGCTCGCTATTGGTCTTGTGATCAAGCTAAAATCGTCCCTTTAGTGGCCTTTTTAGCATGGTGAAAGCGAACTATATGCAGGGATGAGTTGTTAAGTTGCCAATCAATGAATATCTGACTACATACATATCCTGAACAACTTCCGGCATCTTGTCTTTTTGTTCATTTCTTCTTTCTTGTTCCTTTTTGTAGATTCCGAGATCGCGATCTCTCTTCCTTCAGCCTCGTTTATATATCCATCTCAAATACTACTTGCGACCCAAAGCGCTGCGGGACCGAAAATAAATTGGCTCTTGACTCTTAAGTTGAGCTCCTGGCATTGATAAGCCTTGCTCTATCTGCTTGTTCTATTGCGTCATTCAGGCTTTGTTACTTTATAGTGGCACCACGCGACTCACACAATTCTACAGTTTGCATAGGCAAAGTGTAGATTTTTGTTTATAATAGACTGCTATCCAGACTTCTTGGGATCTTCAAGTTTTCTTTTTCTACTTGATTTTGTTTTTCTCTTGTTGTTAGTTCTTGGATTGTGACGTCAAGGAACCAACTTGTTCGACCTGTCATTTCGAGCTTTGACGCCGTAACATCCCACCATGTGCCGCTTTATGGTAAGCTTTTCATTCTGATGCCAGGCCTTGAGGACTATCGCTAATACGATCTCCAATCTCTATAGGTTTACAAAGGTAGCGACGACATTCTATTGTCGAAGCTAATTCTCGACCCAGCGCACTCTATTTTGCGCCAGAGCTATGACTCGCGCCTCCGCCTCGTACGTCCGAAGTCGCTTCCCAATATACATACCCAACAACTAACAGCATTACCTTTTTCCACAGGACACTCGTCGTGGGCAGAACAACGCCGATGGCTTTGGAATTGGTTTCTACACAGACACCAAACTCGGCTCTGCGCCATGCCTATTCACCTCGACCATCCCCGCCTGGAACTGCACAAACCTACAGCGAATTGCCTCTAAGACCGCCTCGCACCTAATATTCGCTCACGTCCGCGCCACCACCGAAGGCTCGCTTAGCGAGGACAACTGCCACCCCTTTATTCATGGCAGTCTGATGTGGATGCATAATGGCGGTCTCGGTGGCTGGAAGCACATCAAGCGGCGCCTGGGTGCCCGTTTGGCCGACAAGTGGTATCTTAGTGTTCACGGCGGTACCGATTCCGAATGGGCCTTTGCCCTTTTCCTGGATACCCTCGAGCAGATGGGCCACGATCCTAGTTCTGAGCCTAAGAAGGGCTTCGGTCCTACTGTGCTACGCAAAGCTCTGTTGGAAACAATCCGCCAAATCAACGAGCTTACAGATGACATACCCGCTAGTGTATTAGAGACCGAGGATGTCGATACTCGCAGCTTGCTGAACTTTGCTGTCACCGATGGCCATAGCACCATCTGCACACGATACATTAGTTCATCCATCGATGAAGCCGCGAGTTTGTATTACTCGTCTGGTACGCAATGGGAGGAGAAACTCGGTGGCGCCACTGGCCTTACCGGCAAAAAACAACCAGGCCACAACTACCACATGGAGCGGCGCGATAAAGGCGCTGATATTGTGCTAGTAGCCAGTGAGCCACTGACTTTCGAAAGAGGTAAATTCCACACCTATGACACCACCAAGACACACAATACTCTATCTTTCTTTAACAGCTACTGACTTATCTGACAACCTTGTAGAAAACTGGATCAATGTTCCAACCAACTCCGTGCTTACTATTTCACGCCAGACTGTAATGGTGCACCCCATTATCGACCAATACTACAACCGTAACCCCGATCACGTGCGCTCCAGCGCCTTTGTACAGACCAAGGGCCTGGCTACTAACGAGAAGCCGGATACCCGACTGGTGCCTACGTTGTCGGTATCGTCACCGTCACCTTCTGTTTCTGATACGACAAGTCATTAGAATACCGAGCTGGCATATTTTTATGCCGATGCGACTCAATCGTAGTGTCTCTTCGTCCGCCTTCTCGCCCCACCCTCGTCTTGTCTTTTTTTTTCTCTCTCGCCGTTTTTATGTCGGGCTTGTATGCTTCGGCTTTCCTTCAGAAACTGGCCAAGTTGCGCACCTCTTAGTATGGCATCTTACATGCTATTCATCTACCGAAACAGCGGTAGCATCTAATTTTTGATGGGCTTTGTTGGGTTGTTTATAATTGGAATTATCATCATATACACATAAATTATCATACTATAATTAATACAAAGAAAGATATAAGTGAATGTTGTTAATTTTATTTCCCGTCTCTACATAAAAATGGGCGAGGAAAAAATTCGGTACTGGCTTGTGGGATATTTCTTTGCTCAACATTGAAATGTGGAAATAACAAAAACTGCATGCAGCAGTGCCTATTATGTAGAGATGAAATGGTAATGCCATTAAAAAGACCGAAACCTAATCAAGATCAGGCCAGGTTACATGAAGACATCAAGATTAGATAATCTTTGAGCCACCTGTCGAAGTCGTCGGTTACACGGGGATGGATATCATTCAAAAGCGGAAGGGGCATAACATCATGAGGCCGTAAGGTCGTAGGGCTATAAAATCGTAAAGTCGTGATAGGATGATAGACTAAATCGTCAGAAAGGAGGCACTGATGAATCGAAATGCCAATGCGATAAGGAAACAAAAACAATGAGCTGAGAGAAAAACAATGTAGCACAGTGGTGAACGTAAAGAGACGAAAAAATACAAAGGCCGAAAGCATAGGATAAAACACCCAAGGGGACAACAGAGCCAGCATCGAAGAAAAACCCTGAAATAAGTATAAAACTTTGAAGGATCTCTTGAGAAGATCCCATAAAGAGGCAGCATGGTGTTGTGAATACAGGCGATAACTGTCCTTACAGCCTAAGAGACGACAGCCGGAAGAGAGAAAGTGACACTAGTTGAGCATAGTCACATCCCGAGAAGAATCTCTAGGATGAGCCAGTTGAGCAACAGCTAATCTAGCCAGATTTTCCTTGGTGACAAGGAGATCGTCAATCTTGTCTAATGAAAGCTCATCGACTACCTGTTGGGTGGGACCAGCAGCACCTTCGGAAGGATATACAGCAGGCTCTGTCAGCGAAATCTCGCGCATGACGATATCATGATTGCCAATGTGCGTAGTGGTAGAGGCCGCAGAAGTATTAGCAGAAGCTGCGACTGAGCCATCAGCGACAACCCGGAGGCCATTTGTAGCAGGGCCGGCGACATTGGAATCCTGATTGCCCTGGCTCACGTTTTGAAAGTTGTTCTCATTTTCCCAGCGGCTCATGTAAGCCTCTAAGTCTTCAAGATTCTTCTCATCTATCACATCGGAAACCGACGTGTTGTTCCCAAACTGAGGAATAGTTAGCTCATACCCTGCCGGTAGCTGGATGGGAGATCCATTTTCACGTAGGAGAACGTCGTTGGTAAGAGACGGACGTGTCGGAACGGCGGTGTAGGTCAATAGTCCATATGTCGCCGAAGGTGGGGTCTGGCTAGGGGCACTTTCTGGAGCAAAGGCAGCCATTATTTCAGCGATAAAATCTTCTTGTGCCCTGAGAGATTCAGGTGTCACACGGGTGTTTTGGGACCCGTCATTCATAGACTGCGGGTTCGCAATCTGACTACCTGTAGACTGTAAAGTGGTAGAAGTTGTAGGAGCAGAATTGGTTATCGAGGAAGCAGGTTGGAGCGCGAGTTGCGGGCCTAGAGATGAATCACTAGTGGTGACGATGTTTGCATCGTTTACCGGAGAAGAAGAGATTGCAGTTGAAGCCTCAGAGGGCCACTTGAACGAGCCAACGCCCGAGGACTGAGCTTTAGCTTTAGATTCATCCCGAACTTGGCCGGGCGTGCCCGCTTGGACCTGAAGTCGCCCAGAAAAGCCGAATGGAGTCCAAGGCTGGATCACAACACGCTCAGTGATTTCCGCAGCACCAACACGCTTGCTGTAGCTATTGGGCCAGACTTCAAAGATACGCTCCGGCTCGCTGATATCGTGAAGCGGGGAGAGAACTATTGCCTTGTTAGAATATATAACCAACATAATTATGCTCATACTGTTCCAGTGGTATGGGTGAAAGGGGATTAGTGAACGTACATAGCATAGGATCAGCCGAAAAGCGCATGATATCGATGGCAGAATCAGAATCGACCGAAGCTAGACGGTTATTCTTGTCGAATAGTTGCATCGACGAAGCACCAAACTCTTCCGAGGTGAACCCAGTGAAAGGCTTGATGTATGCACGGTGAATACACTCAACGACACCGATAGAAAAGACGATATCCATGATATCGTAGAAGAACGTGATTTCATCCTTGTACATGGGGTCGGCAGAAACTTCACACATGGTGAGATCAAAGCTTCCGTGAGTGAACATAGACATCAAGAGGCCGTGGGTGATAAGATCTGTGATTTTGGCTCCAGTGTATTCAGGGTTGACCGAACGTTGCTTGCGGTCATGCATCTGGATGTATAGACAGCAGCAACAATCTATAGGCGACTTGACGCCACGGGTAACCTCACGATAGTCAATAGGGCAAATAGTGTTGCTGCTCCTAAGACACGTTCGATTGTCACACCAGACCTTGACGCCGATGATATGGCCACAGCGGAAGATGGCCGGAGTGAAGATGCACGGCATGATGGATTACTAGACACAAATATAAAGCAGTTAGTATGATGATGTGAAATGATACTTAAGCGTTGGTGATGATTATTGTTACTTGTGAATTTAGCACTGCGATGATTGAGGCTAGGTTGGCAATGGTGTAATCAAGTTCTTTGACAGCCTACAAAGAACGAGAAGTATTAGATGGACGTTGGAACGATGATGGCAGAAATTGAGTATCGACAACTTGTACAAAGTCAAGTTGAAGAAGCTTTATGATGAGGGTGAGATGGAGATTGGCTGTGGAGAGGAAAAGAGAAAAAGAAAAGGAAAAGAAAAACAGAGGACCAAGATATATCTTGTGTGAAATATTGTGCGTGTTTACTGGGGCACTATTGGTTTTCGAGTAGCTACGATGTCCAGACAAGCTAGATTCTCACTTCAGTATGAGTTGTGCCATATAATACATCGTCCATAATGCTACATATGGGCAGGCGCATGGCCAAAAGCATGAAATCATAACAAACGTTTAGGCAACTAGCTCCTAGATTATTCTGCAATACAATGATATCTATGGGTCCCTTCTCAGATTTGGATAGTTTCTAGGGCACACAGTTTTCAAAAGAGCTGTTTGGTGTGCTCAACGTGATGAGTAGAAGTCGGAAACGGAAGGTACGGACGTCGAGGAGGAGAATTTGATTTAGAGACCAGCAACGAAAGCAGAGTAATATATATATATGATTAGAGGTATCGAGGATGATCTACAGGTCGAGTGCGATGTGTGTGCGAAGTTTTATAAAAATTTGAGTTCTTTTGGTCATGTGGTGGTGAGATATCAAGTTTGAGTTCGCGATACTCGAGCTTCTAGAGACTCTGCCTTACTAGGCAGGCACAACTAGCCTCACTAAACAGGCTGCAAATTTATACAAAGGATATTGAAATCAGTTGGGAAATTAGTTAAATTAATGTTGTGATGTATGAAATCATTTTCTATAGATTGGTCTTCGAGTTCCAAGTTTCAAGAATGATGTGTAAGTGGGTGGCAGTCGACGTGGAAGAAGACGTCAATCCCTCAAACGGTCCCCGATGCGCTAAAGATATTATGGAAACGAACAAAAACGCGGTCATACATGAACTAACGGTTAATCCAGACGTCGGTCTTGAGCCGATTCTAAGTCAGAATCTTTCTCAGGAGCATACAGGACGTAATGCTGAGCGATAAAAATGCTATCGTATAGCATCGACAGATTACCCAACGCCAGCTTCACGGGGTTTCCAGTGATGCCGGTCCAGTCACCGACAAGATACGAATCAATACATAATTGTGCGACAGACAAAACACCGCCGGTGAAATCGAGAAGAATGCCGGCAATCGACCAACCCTTTGTGCTTCTAGCCCGATAGTTATGCATGACCTGCGGGGCATACTTGACCAGAGTGATGATTAGTTTGACATAGGAAATGGCATATACCATGTCTAAGGCACACCAATCATAGCGCGGGTCCAGTTTGATACCCGCGGCAGCCTTGCTGTTGGCAGTTTGAGCAACCAGCAAAGCTACACAGGTCACGCCAACCATACTACCAAAGCAGACACCTAGAATGAAGCGGCTGATGCGAGTAGCACGGCCGGATCGAATCCCCATACACTTGGCCAATACTGACTAGCAATTACAAGCGATGCTAGAAAGGCATGGACAGCAAAAGCTACATCGTTGAAAGCCACAGATGGCATATGCCCATTGTTACGAGAGGCGTACTGCTCACGAATCATAGGGGAATAGTACATGAAGCAAGTAGACGTCACATAGGCCAAAAATCCTGGAATCGTAGTTGTTAGTCAGGCTACAAAAACAATATTATGATCATAAACAACAACAATGGCCATGGAAACTGCTATTATTTGACAGCAAATAGCCAATCTTAAAGGATTGTTTTGACTTACCGAGCGTGTTGATAAATGGGAAGTCTATGGTGGATCCGGCAGTTGACTTGCGGCGGAAGTTCAAGATTGGTTGGGGATAGAAGGACATTGACCAACAGGTCGTGTAAACCCAGCCAAACAGGATGGAGATAGCAGCTAGTATCTCCATGGTGTCGATGGTAGCTACTTGCTCGCTTTGTGTTTACAACAATAATACGGGTGTATGCCCTCTATAGATCACGAGCTGATATATGCCTCGGGATCTCAATGCAGCTGTTGTTCTTTCTTAAAGCAAGCTGATAAACAACACTAGAGGACTTGTTTCGTGTATTTGTTTTCAAACCTGAGGTCTCGTTGAGGCCTGGATCTTGCTTTCTTGCTGATATATTTATATCCACAGCTGTCTACTTGCCTCCGATGCTAGGCTTTGCAATCTCTGAAGTAGAACAGTAGAAATGAGAACAATACAAGAACTCGGCAGAAAACAGCGCATAAACTTAGTTATATAGATAAGCAACAGGCGAACAAGATGTTGCTAGATATATGGATAAGTAAACAAAGATCAAGTAAAGAATGAATGAAGAGAAAAAAAAGATAATATAGCGTATATAAAATGGGTAAATAAACGAGTGAAAGAATGAGACTGAAGAAACACTAGAAAAGAAAAAGAAAAAAAGAGCGGAGATTTTGATTGTCACTATCTATCGATGTTGTGATAATTTATAGTAGTAAGCTATACAATTTTAAGCTACTTTTTTTCTTCTTTCTCTTTCTTGCAGGTGATTGTTCCTTAAAAGGCGAATCAAAGAAAACTGCTGCAGCGCGTTAAGAAGCGAGCAAATCCTCAAACCCAGGCTTTTTTATCGTAATCGCGTTGCTAAAGTGTTTCTAAGCTATTCTAGGGAACAAGACCAGGCCATAATACTTGTTACTGACTTATCCGTACCAGCATGACATGGATTAAGCTACAGTTCCAGGGCCTAAAAGGGGAGCTCGTCCTCGTCACAGGCCTATATCAGCACTGTATTAAAATAATAAATAGTACTACATCACATGACAAGTTTATCTTTTTTTCTTCTTTTTCTTTTAGCCTGCTAAGTTTTGTTTTCTCTAAATTTTGTTACCCGTTCACAACACATTAGCTTTAGGTAAAACATGGAAAGGAGATGGCCCTGTTTCAGCAATAGTGGTTGGTAGATTGAAGCGTTTATATATGAAGATATATTTGAAGATTTGAAGATTTGAAGAGAGGCTTAACTCCCACTACAAGGAGTAAACGACTATAATAAGAAATCAAAAGAAAACATAGGACAGACAGGGTGCCCCGGAGTAAATGAGATGCTGATTGATGCAGACAGTGAAATAAGAGCAAAATGAGACCCAAAATAGCAGCAGATTAGAAAGGAAATAGAAAAGGTACCCGAACATAAAACATAGGAAATACACCAGAACAAACAGCAAGAGCACAGGTACAGTCAGTACAAGTACAGTGTAATGTACATGATGTGTACATGTACAGAGAAGAATCATTTTTTTCTCTCCTTTTTGTAATGCATGATGATATCAAGCACAAGACAGAAAGAGAGGGGTAGAGTTGGTGAAGGCACTACTACTAATCCATCTTCCAAGATCAAGATTAAGAGTAGACAGCCTCAACGGCCTTGTCCAGCACCTTCCACGCCTTGGCATCGGGCGCCGCAACACGGCCAAAGTTCTCGTCAAGGTCTAGAATAGCCTTGAGAGCATTCCGGCTACGCACAAACGGCGCATGCAGAGCGGGTTCGTCGTCTAGGAAGGTAATCTCTTTCTTGGGTGACAGATGGGCCGGCAGTGGCAGAGCCTTGTGTAGCATCTCGTAGGCGGCGAGGGTAAATCCAAACTGCGGTGATGAGCGGAAGATACGCGCAGGGCCGCCCTTGAAGAAGGCCTTGAAGCCCTCCTCCTTCATGATCTTCTTAGCCGCATCACGCAGGCCGCTGTACTGTGTATCGCCCTTACGAGCTTCGACCTGTAAGCGTGTCTTGATGACATCGCACGGTGTCGTCAGGTAGGCGGCCGGAATACCGGCAATGGCACCGGCAGTGAGAAGCTGCAGAACGCTCAGTGGCTTGGTAGGCGACTCACCGAAGAAATCCCGCTTGAGATGACTGTATGTTGGGAAGTAGATGGCCGAGAAGGGCACATCGCGCAGAAGACAGGCCGAGGCGCCCTTGTATAGACCAAGGAAACCAAGGTTGCGAATGATCCACATGGCAGAGCGCTTGGGAACGGCCTTGTTAGTCTTGGAAGCCTCGCCCTGTACCTGCAGACGGATCTTGACGATCTCCAGAGGGTTGGTGAAGACCTTGATAGAGTGGGTTAGCTACTGTATACAAGGACCTCGCCACATGTCCGAACCTTTGCCAGAATGTTGATACCTGCCACGCTCCTGAACTTCCAGACCATCGGCATCCCCATCCCGCGCACTCCTCCTCCCAAGGAAAAAGGAAAATCAACCAA
>RHLR01000625.1:0-16372 GCA_009806335.1 Davidsoniella australis | reverse complement strand
TGGACGATTGAAGTCACAGGCGGCACAATCAGATTCTGAAATCATAGAATCGGGCTGAAGACGGTTGGTTGTCATGATGTTGGGATACATGGAGGCGACATCCAGATGGTAAATTAATGGTCTTTCGCTACGGTTGGGCGTTTCCATGAGTTGGCGTAGTTGGACGGTGATTTGGCCCTTGATCTCATCGTAGTTTTCAATGTCTTCGAGCTTTTTCTTTTCTTCGACGGTGATACTGAACTTGAGGGCAGCATCTAAATCACGAATGAGTTCCTCAACAGCGCTTGGTTGGACAGCGAAGTTGACGGGGATATCAGCACGGAACACACCGGCTTCGATACTTTCAACGTGACCACCGACATATGTTTCTGAGTCGAGAAGATGGCCGTCCCAGAAGGATTCTCTTGGTGATATGTGCTTGTTGGGCAAGACGATTTCTTTTTGGAACGCCTGAACCATCAGAAGCATCTCGCAGAGCGTACCGGTACCCTTCCTCAGCGTATCATCGGCGGCTAATGGCAGAATGGTACACAATGAGAAGATGAAGGGGTGGACGTATTTCATGTACAAGTAATATGTGGCCACAGCGTCGGACACGGAATACTCAGCCAGGGTCTGCGGTCTTTCACTGGCATACGGCGTCATCAGCTCGGGATCTAACTCATCAGGGTCGTAACCAAGCTTGGCTACAGTGACGGCCTTGAGACCACGAGAACCCTGGGGTAGATAAGAATCACGATTGACCCAGTGGAAACAATCCATGTGAACACTGTAGTCGCACTTGTATTGGTCTTCACTGTCTCGTTTCCAGCCAATTTCTTGATACATGTCGATGCCGTTAAAAGCAGCTCTAGCCTCAACATAAGGCCAATCGAAGAAGTCACCGTTGTAAGTGGCAATGACGGTTGGTCTGGAAATCTTGACATGCTCGAAGAAACGCTCAATCAAGGTCTTTTCGTTGGGTTCGTTGAAGATGATGAAAGCACCTGGATACTCAGGCTTAGGCGTGTAGTCGAAATCGGCGATATCTTCTGATACAATTTCTCGGTTTGTGATCAAGAAGCCTTGGCCATCGATCATGTACGATATCATCATGATCTGATCGACGGACGAGTCGGGAAACTTCAATGGTGACTTGGAAGTCTCGATATCATAGGCAAGCACAACAGGATCAGCCATCGCCAGACGATCCTCGTTGACTCTGATAGTTGTCATGCCAGCATTAAAATCGATATAGTACCATTTGGCAACACGGATGTCTAGATTCATGGTTAGATGGTCATATTGCCCCGAAGCATAGACTATATAGAAGGGACTACACACCGAGGTCGATCATGACTCTGACATGATATGGGACATCGTACTCGCGGATGTCTACAATGAAGTCGCTTGCATCGGCGACGCTTGTGTTTTCTCGTAAATCATTGTCTCGTGAATCGTCGTAAAGATCAAAATCTCCGGTTGTTCTATAAGAATCACATGCCAATGTTAGCAACTCGTCTTAGTGAATATGTACAGAGATATGAGCCTATATCTAGCTGAAACTCACCTCGCAACCTCTGCATATGTATCCATCGCATTCATGTTTTTTCTATTTCGTTCGGCAATCGGCATGATCTCTCGCCGCGCTGTCATTAAATCTGGCACATTGAGGAAGTTGAGCTGAAGAAACGTCCTTCTGTAGCCTAGTAGATGGTTTGGCATGCTCAGGTCTTCCTTGTCAATCTTCTTGACACATTTTACAACACCGCCGCCATCAATACGTTTGACCCATTCTTCGACCTCACTTTCATGGCCTTTACGAACAGCAATGAGAAAATATGGCTCGTATTCTACCGTAGATTTGAATGTTGTCTCGTTGCCATCTTCAATAAAGAAGCAGTCAACCGCAGCTCGACCGTTTATGTTACGTTCGTCGGGTAAAGCGGTAGACTTGAGGTTCACTAACCAGCCTTCCTTTGTCTTACCACTGTCGACACGCTCGAAGCCCATCTTCGCGTCGATACTATGGGCCATCCGTGTCCGCTCCCACTTCTCGTCGGATGCCGTAGCTTCGTTCCGG
This sequence comes from Davidsoniella australis, assembly GCA_009806335.1. Taxonomy (NCBI): domain Eukaryota; kingdom Fungi; phylum Ascomycota; class Sordariomycetes; order Microascales; family Ceratocystidaceae; genus Davidsoniella; species Davidsoniella australis. The sequence goes on along the minus strand of RHLR01000625.1, from coordinate 14,310 downwards.
CCCGAGGCGGCGAATTTGCGCGTTGAGCGGCCGCCATGGTAGGCAGTCCTTCCGCCGCGGCGGAAGCCCTTTGATGGCTTCCGTAAAGATGTATTCGGCATGGTAAGGTGGTTATAGTGTGGGCGTATTAGGTATAGTATCGAGTATTAAGAGGTCTGTGGTCGTAGTGGCGAAAACGAAGGCATTAATGACAAAAGATGGGTAGTCTAGGTATAAGCTGTAAAGGAGCGTAAAAGAAAGTATATAAACACGTTTGTAAGGAACGGCAAGAATAGATAGAATAAGAAAAGGTGCTGATGTATTGGTGGTGTGATCGCAGTGTTGTTGATATGTACAAGCTGGCTTGTGATTGACTCTGGAACACTAACATACAAAAGATGCACAGTGTTCATTCAGTATTATGTGCAGCTATTCAATTGTGAAGCCACCATTCGTCAGCCAACAAAGTCCAAGCCAAAGCCAATTCATTCTTTGTGTTGTCTGCTTCCAAAAATCGGCAAGGGTCTTTGCGTGTAAAAAGGGACGCGTTGAATTAACGCGTTAAGTGCTACACGCTATCCAAATATGGGCTAGTTGCCAATTCAAGGGAATGCGCGTTAGAACTAGTACAGTGTACTTTTAGGTGGGGCTCTCTAGAGCCAGGAAGAAGAAAAAAAACTGCATAGTGACAGCGCCGGCCACTTGATCGGTTATCACGTGATACGGTGTCGTGTCGTGCGGAGCTTAGAACGGCGCTGATACGGCATAGAAGCGGAACTGAACCCGGGTTGTAAAGCTGAGACTTATCACGCACATTCGTATTCCTCATAATCGTTGTGTACCAGTATATTCCAAAGATGGCAGACAACAAGCCTCCCGTAAACCCCACTAAGGACAACTCAAAGAATGGCCAAATATATCTCTGGGAGAAGCCTGAGGGTAAGTATCTATAAGTCAAATTAAACGCCAACTGTATCTAACAATATAAAGACCCCAATTCTCCCCAAGAGCCCAAGGTGGACGTGACTTTGGGCAATGCCGTCAAGACTATCAAGGCCGATGATTTCAAAGACATCACTAGTATCCCATGTGCCAGGCGTAGTCTAGAACAGGGCATCATTGCTGCCGCTGTTAGTGGCGCAGGACGCATTGTATGGAAAGGTAAGTTGAATTAGATCATCAATCAGGAATTTGATAGGGTGCTAACATTACCAAAGGCAATTTCAAATCCGCCGCTAACTGGGCCGTAACCATTGGCCTACTTGCCTCTGCTGGAGCATTTGAGTACTGCACTATGAGCCGCAAGATGGAACGAATTGCCATGAAGAAGATGATCGAAGTATATAACGAGAAATCAGGAGCTGAGAATGTCACCATGGGACCTGCTCACAAACCTACCGTAAAGCCACCAACACCGCCAGGCACATCTATCCTCGAGGGGGCTACGAGAGAGGAACGCGAAGCCGCTATGATTAAGGCACGTCAAGCAGAACTAGGTACTCTCAAGAGCCGGTCATGGTGGAAATTTTGGTAGGAAAGAACTCGATGATCAACAGACATCACACAAAGCTATAGTAGCAGCGTAGGCATATTCATTGTATAATGAAGCCTAGTAGGCTTTGAAATTGTATAATACCATGTATAATAATAGCACAGTCAAAAGACTAAATATAACAGCTTTCAACGTGCCGATCTTACAATGACAAATACAACATTGTATACGTCGAAAAATAAGTATTACTTAAGCTGCAAAGTACCTGAAGAAATTCCATTCCCAAACCAAACTCCTAAACAAAGTAACATAAAATAACCAATCATAAACATATCATACTGTAGCTTGCCAGCCAAAATAATCATTAAAAAGCCTCTCGTACGTTCAATCGTAGTAGTGGGGTGTATGAATATATGTACACATATCATAATGTATATGATAATCATGCTGGCAATAACAGATAGTAAAGAAACCACAGGACCAACGAGATACAATGTAGGTCAAGCTGTGAGATCCATAAACCGCACTCTTCGCGCTACCTTTCCGTCTGGACTTGGGCTTGTTTGGCGTCTCTTGTTACGCCGATTCGCACGCGCATCGGCATCCATTTGCTTTCGGTAGGCCTCAAGTTGTGCGCGACGCTTGCGATTCCGAACTTTAGCCAGCTCTGGTGTGGGTTCAAAGGCGACACCATCCATGCCGACGCCATCATCATCTTTATCGTTGGGATCATATATAGTGATTTCCTCTTCTTTCCATGTCAAAGCTGCGCGGATTGGCTCAAAGGCGCGTGGTGGCTCGCCAGGTTCCTGGACAGGATCTACTTCTACTTCTGCTTCTGCTTCTGCTGCTGATGCTAGCTTAGGTGCATCAGATACCGAAGGCGGAGGCGTTGGCACTTTTCTAATCAAAGCCGCTCTACGTGTAGATGAGGCAGGATCATGAGATGAAGTAGTTGGTGTCCGGTTACGGCTCCGCCCACGCATTCGGGGAGCTTCTTTACTCGTAGATTTATGTTCGGGTGTTGCCTTTGGTGTTCTTGTTGGGCGACGCGCACCACCAGGCGTATCAGGCACATGACCATCTGTCGATGTATCTACGGATATAGTAGATGTATCTACAAATTCAGTTTCTTCCTTGCGCGATCGTTTCCGCTGTGGCCTTTTCTCGTCTAGATCCATCGTATCGGTAGCCGTGATAGCTACTGGTATATGCGCTAGTCTAGCCATAGCGTCAGAGGTAGATGGTTTCGTTTTGCTTTGGTCTGAGGCAGCAGTATTCATCAGATCAGTGTCTACTTTTGGGGCTGCAGCAATGGTCGGCTCAGCTGCAGTAGTTATCTTTGTGCTATCAACCCCACTCTCACGTGAGATAGCTAGGCCGTAGAATTGATGTGCAACTTGAGTACGTGGGCTAATGGTGCCGTCGTTGATATTGCTATGGGTGATCCCGTCGGCGGTGCTTTGGTCGAAAGGGAGCACAAAAGTAAACCCAGGGAGGCTAGAGAGTCCAATGGGCGGTAGCTGTACCTGGTCGGCAAAGTCTATGCGCTTTCGCTTGGGTGTAGGCTGTTTGCCGTGAAGAGGCTCCTGTGCCTGCTGTGGTATCTGCAGTGTGTGCGGCTGCTGCGAAGATGGCTTAGTAGCGTGAGTCTCAGTCATGTTTGGCAATGAGATTTGCTTCTTTGTGGGCTGTTCTCGTTGGGCGATGTGGGTGGATGCCTTGTTAGGTCTTGCTTGGAGTGCGGCACTCAGTACGAGTTTGTTTAGTTCTGGTTGCTGGGATACGGGTTATGACTAGGTAAAGTGGGATGATGCTTGCTAGGGGCCTGGAGCGATCTGGATTGAGCCTTATTGTAATGTATGGTCTTGTATTTGGATATGAGAAAGAATACTGGTGGTGGTCACACATAAGATGTTGGAGTTGAAAAGGAAAAGATGACGGATCACGATACAGAACTCCAACAAAGCCATATGTTTTGTACTCCTGAGGAGGTAAGGTACTAGACTGAAAGGAAGGGACGAAGCTTGTGCCGCCTGACCTGGCTTTCTCAGCCTAGTCAGAGTGCTTGTTCCTTCCTGCCGGCCTCCTTCTTTACTTATTCTGTCCTCATTCTCTGAGCTACTTCAAGCTCAGGTTCTTTTAGGTGTGAATAGCTACTAAATTGCCACTAGAAAAAAGGTATGAAACATATATACACTGCAATTTTGGCTATAAGATACAACAAAGCAAATCTACCCCTATACCACCAATTTTTAAGCAAATGAGGGATTCTACTTTGCATTAATTTCAAGGCCAGTAAGTCATCATCAACTGCTACTCAATTGAGAAAGAATAATGATGTAATGCCCTTGCAGTGGCTGCATTGACAGGCTGGTGCATCGTTGATCAGTTAGGTTGTTCTCAGGCCCATCTAGGATGGTAATAGCATTGCCAAGCTGCTGTAGCCAGTGTTATGATATAATACATCATACAATGCATATGTAAACCGTCTTCTGGGAATCTCATTGCTACTTAATGAGGCCATACGTATCTGTACACTCTTTTATTATAGATATTAAGGGTAGAACTATATATCTTAGGGTTATACTCAAGATTATTGCGTTACTTTTAGTCGTCTCTCAATAATTATGTCAAAAATATTGGCCAATTAGCCTAAACTGTATCGCTCTAGCACGACTATACAGCTAGCTGTAAGCAATTAAAATGCTCAATAGTTTGAGGGAGTCTAGACCAAGTGTTAGATAGATTGACGAATCGCAGTGCTTTCGTTAGCACAATAATGTTTATTATATCTTGTAAAGTAACTATAAATAACTATTATTTTATTTCGCTCTAAGCAAAAAGGCATATTTTAATTTAACCAATGATCTACCGACACTCAATAGTTTTGTTACAACTTGAATTGGGCCATGGAAACAACGACATATCTCAAGTGAAGAAACTCACGAAAGGATCCTCTTCCCTTTGTCGCATAGTAGTTATGCTAAGAAGTAGCCTTGCTCAAGTACGTCTCACTGCGTTATGATTGCCATTGATAGAAAATATCGTATTGGGGTGCTGAATTCTAACACTTATGCAGCATCACCGCGGGGTATCTGTGAACCTACAGCGCCTGCGTGCGCTTCAGGCTCAGACTTTGTTAAAAGCGCTACAACCCACAACATCTTTACGAAAGTTTTCATCTTCTAACGAAGATGATGACTCTTCGTTACCAGATGAGGTCAACGACACTAGACCAGGCGCACCGACTACGCCATCTGCCCAAACGCCAATAGCAAAGCCGACATGGAAACCCTCGAGCATACCAGGATCACGACCAGTCCCCCCAAGAACCTCGTTTACACCCGCCTCAGCGAACAAGCCGATATCCACGCCCAAGTCATCCTTCTTCATCCGGCCATCAGCCGAGGAGTTCTTGCTACCACATGAAATCGAAGCCCGGAAACGCGGGCAAGCCCGACAGGCTGAACTTACAGCAAAGGCAGAAGAAGAAGCCGCGGCTAAAGCTCGAGCAGAGGCACAAGCATTGATTGATGCTGCTACCAAGACAGAAGCTATTCGCCAGGCTGAAATAGCCGCAGAAAAGAAGGCCGCAATCGAAGAGGCAGCAGCAAGAGAAGCTGAAGAATCAGCTAGAAAAGCCGAGGCGGAGGCCGCAGCAACTCAAGCCCGGGCTATCGCTAGGGCCGATGCTGCAGCCAAAATTGCAGCTCAGTTTTCGTCACCCTCACAGCAGTCGTTTGGTGCTGCGCAATACACCAATACTTCTAATTTCTCTAAGCCATTCTTTGTGCGTCGCAAGGATGACGGGGAGTTCCTGTTACCTCATGAAATTGCTGCTCGTGAAAGACTCAGGAAGGCTACAGAGCCAGAACTAGAGCCAGAACCGGCAATTATCCCAGAGACACCTCGAAATACCGAAACACCAACGGCCGAACCACCAAATATCAATACTTCTACACCAGATATGCCACCAACAACCACACTAAAACCTACCCCGGAACTACCAGTGATGACCCTAGACCGAAAATCTCCGATCCGAAAGGCCCCCATATTGAAACCTTTGAGTTCTCAGACTCACGGGGATCGTCCTACTGCCACATCATCCCAGACACCACCAACTGTCCAAGTTTCTAAACAAAAGCCCAGAACTACTGTAGGGAGGGATTCTTTATCACCACGTAAGATTGCCGCCCAAGAACGATTGCAAATGGCTTCTTCTCAACACAAGCCAGAGCTCAAGCCGGAACCCAAGCTAGAGCTCAAGACTAATCCTACTCCACCACCTGTATCTCCTCTACCGCCGACTGTAAAGCCATTGACACAATCCTCTACCCCTAAACCCATTTTCTCCAAGTCCGCCTTCCATATCCGAAGAGCGTCTGATAATGATGACTTTCTTCTACCACACGAAAAGGCTGCGAAGGAGAGAGCTGCTGCTGCTGCCGCCGCTACCGCCGCTGCCGCCGCTGCTGCTTCTGCCAAGGCCGCTACCGGAACTGAAGCCCCCCTGGACGACAAAAGCAGGATGAAAAAGTTCAGTAATCTTCTTATCAACTTGAACAGTCAACGCCGACAAAAAGAGGATGCTAAAGCCCAAGAACCACCGCAAGCTGGAAAGGAAGGTGGTGTTTGGGGCTCACTTATGCGGAAACAAGGCTCTAGCTCACGGCAGAACAACGACCAACGTGATGCTAATGGTATCAGAAACAGAAATGACGAATTCTCGTACCAAAAAAACCCACTAAACCAACATTCTAGAGACCAGCCTTCGACGATACCTGAATCAGGGGAGAAGACGAAGGCTAGTAGTCCCGAAGCCCTTGGTATTGACATCGAAACTCCACCAGTTGCTGTCATGACGGACGCCGCCACAGAGGCACCTATTAAGAAGCATCGCAAACACAAAGACGAGATCGAAGAAGTAGATGTTGATTCTAAGGCGTCCCGAACTTTCAAGAAGGACAAGAAGAAAAAGGGCAAAAACTTGGAATTCGATAGAGATGGTCGTCCAATACGCTCTCGTTATGAGGAAGATCCTGATGCGGCTGCCTGGAATGCCCAAGATGAATGGGCTTTCGAAGAGAAGCGCCGCCAAAAGGCAGCCCGTAAAGCTGAAAAAGAAGCCGCCAAAAAGGCTGCTGCCGAGGCCGCTGAGGCTGAAGCAAACAGAGTCAAGACCATATTCTTGCCCGAGTTTATTAGCGTATCTTCGCTAGCACAAGCCTTACGTGTTAAGATCAATGAATTCCTGGATATCTTAGAGGAGTATGGATTCGAGGACATGACAGAAGATACCGTCATGACTGGCGAAACTGCAGCACTTATTGCTCAAGAATTTGGCCTCGAAGCTGTTGTTGACGATGGCCAGGCTCGTGATGTTCGTCAACGGCCACCTCCTAGTGATCCATTCATTGTCCCCCCTAGACCACCTGTCGTCACCATCATGGGCCACGTTGATCACGGAAAGACTACTCTATTAGATTATCTACGCAAATCATCCATCGCTGCCCAGGAACACGGTGGAATCACTCAACATATCGGAGCCTTTGTTGTGCAGATGAACAATGGGAAGCAGATCACGTTCCTAGACACACCCGGTCACGCCGCTTTCCTATCTATGCGTAAGCGTGGAGCCAACGCCACTGATATCGTTGTTCTAGTTGTAGCAGCCGATGATAGTGTCATGCCTCAGACTCTTGAGGCCTTGAAGCATGCGCGTGAAGCCCAAGTTCCCATCATCGTGGCCATAACCAAGTGCGACAAGCCTGAAGCTCGCATAGAAATGGTTAAGAACGATCTTGGTCGTCATGGTCTAGAAATCGAAGACTTTGGTGGTGATGTCCAAGTCGTGCAAGTGAGTGGAAAGACAGGTCAGGGTATGGATGAATTAGAAGAGAACATCATTACGCTTGCTGAGATTCTTGATATGCGCGCGGAAACTGATGGCATGGTGGAGGGCTGGGTTCTTGAAGCCAATGTCAAATCAGTTGGTAAGGCTGCAACAGTCCTGGTTAAGCGTGGTACACTCCGTATTGGTGATTGTATTGTTGCTGGCCGTACGTGGGCCCGTGTTCGTGCTTTGCGTGATGAAGCCGGCCAGGATATCGAAGAAGCGCCTCCAGGTACTCCCGTTGAAGTACTGGGTTGGAGAGTCCTCCCTCAATCTGGCGACCAAATGGTACAAGCGGCTGACGAATCTACGGCCCGTACCGCCGTGGACTACCGTATTGAAATGAAGGAACGCGAGGAGGGACAGAGTCAACAGGCTGAGATTGAGGCCAAGAGAAGAGATGCTGCTGCGACTGAAGCTGCCAAGAAGGAAGCTGAAGAGAAGGGCGAAGAGCTGGAGGCCGTGGAGGAAGTCAAGGGACCTCAAATCGTCAACTTCCTTGTTCGCGGTGATGTTGTTGGATCAGTAGAAGCTGTTAGTGCTACTATTCTCGAGATTGGTAACCATGAGGTCCAATCACGTATTCTACGACAGGCTGCCGGAAACGTTTCAGAATCAGACGTCGAGTATGCAGCCGCATCGGGTAGTGTGATCGTTTCGTTCAACAACCCCTCCCTCGGCCACATCAAACGTCTGGCATCCGACCAAGGTGTTCGAATCGTCGAACACAGCGTGATTTACACTGTGCACGATGATGTCAAGAAAATACTTTCAGAGAAGCTAGACGACAAGGTCTCGTACCGCGTTGTTGGTGAAGCGGAGGTTTCTCAGATCTTCTCTATTAACATCAAGCGTCGCATCTTTAAGAACATTGCTGGTTGCAGGGTTCGTACTGGTGTGATAAGGAAGCACTCCATTGTTCGTATCTTCCGCAAGGGCGAGCAGATTTATCAGGGTAAGTTGATTCCACACGCATCATCAATATGGGGTTATCACCCATGTACACATATATACTAACATGCCATTTCTCAACAGGATCTATGGATGCGCTGAAGCAAGTCAAGCGGGACGTGACGGAAATGAAAGTTGGTACCGAGTGTGGTATCAGCTTCTCGGACTTTGAAGATTTCCAGCAAGGTGATATCATCCAGAGTTGCGATGAGGTTCGCACTAAGCAGACGTTGTAAATCTTTGATGACAGAACCCTTTTTTGTACCACCACTATTCATGAACAAAAGTTAGAGCGAGAATACTTGTAAGATATCATTCATTGTTTTGAAGGGGAGCATAATTGAAGAGTAATAGATAGCCGGCGATATACTTCAAGGGAGTCCTAGGACATGATTCTCTAATGAAGCCGCACATGTACATAACTTCTATACACTACTATATCAACTTGAACTAGATGCAGATATTGGTGTCATGGATTACTTACCTTTTCAACTTGATTATTCACAGAGACACAATATTCTATATATAATAATGTCTATGCTTGCGCCATATTTTTCGAGGTTAAACCATATCTATATGTACCGAGCTATCTTACACCATTCCCTGAAATATGTTTCCGATTTTAAGCAGACGTGAAATTGGATGAGAAAGTAGCTTTGCTAGCTTTAGCTGCACGACGAGTCTTTTCTAGCCTTTTCAATCCGATACGATCCGTCATGGGTGTTGCGTCGATGATATTATCGAAATCATCATCACCAGCATCGTCGTCATCGACGTCATCATCATCGCTTCTGCCAAGCACATCACTGTCTTTGTCGTCCTCGTTGTTGTCGGAGTCAGGTTCAAAGTCTTTAACAACCTTGAGTTGCTGGGGTTGTGGCAGGGTAAATTTCGTCTTTGGTGACGCTTTGCCGTATATCTCGTCATTCATGGCCTGGAAGCTGCTTTTGGGCGCAGGCGCATCTTTGAAAGTTTTTGAGGCAAGGACTTTTCTTCGAATTTCAGCCATGGCGGCTTCGTCATCGTCTTCTTCTTCTTCCTCGGAGGAGATTTCATACCGGTCCTTGACTTTTGGCGGTTCTATTGGCTTCTTGCCTAGATAGATCCCGGCGATACTCTTGGCATCGCTGTTTTCAGCGTCGTCCTCGTCATCTTCCTCTTCGCTATCATCCTCGTCCTCCTCCTCGGAGTCAATAAGTGCGCGGCGGTTTGTATTGCCTGAAGTCCACATGTCGTCATCTTCACGTGACTCTTGGTATTCCCTCTCAAGCTTCTCCATCCATTCATCCTGCACGATTTTGATAGCCGGTTCATCTTCGCAAGTAGCATAGCGCTTTAAGAGCATCTCGTTGATATCCAAAAATGCCTGACCATATGAAAATGGCTCCAGAATTGTCTGTGCCCAATCCCAGTGACCACAGATAGCAAAGGCTGCAGCCATGGCTTCCGCACAGTTTAGTCTCCACGGCTTTCCATAGTTGACGGTGTTGGCAGCGACCAAGTATGGCAAAAGACGTTCGCACTTGCCACCTACACGATTCCACTGAATCTCAGCCATGCGCGCCCAAGAAGCCTCGACAACAGCACAGCCAAACTGCTCGACCATGGGGGTATCGGCGGGCGATAGAGTCTTCTTTCCGTTGGGTGTGATAATGACGCCGGGGAAGCGTTGGCCCATATATAGCTCGCGCATGAGGCCATGCTTCATGAGTTTCTTTCCTGAGCAGCGCTTCGGATCGCAATGGCCGAGATCCCAGCAGGCGGCTTTGAACGGCAGTGCGCCAGAGGGTGTTCCATCTTCGCGGGCAGGGCGCGGGCGTGGAGGACCGTGAGATTTTTTGCCGCGGAAGTTATCTTTCTTGTGACGAACCATTGCGAATTTGGTGGGTGGTTCCAACTGAGAGTGTTACTATTGTTGTGAAGTAGAAAAAAAATTAGAAAAAATTAAAAAATTAAAAAATTAAAAATAACAATCGATGTCAATGATGTTCACATGGATGGAGGGGCAATATGTAGAGTGCCCCGCAATGTTGGTACAGGGTACGATGCTGCAAACAACAGGAATTGAACCACACTTTGAAGAGAAGAATGGCTTTAGATATCACTTGTCCGAAGATTAGTGACTCAATACTTGGGCTTGACGTCGTTTAGTTTGCATTGTTGATTTTCATCAACTTGCGCGGCCGCTCTTGTATATATCTCACAATGGCAGCCTTAGCGCCACACTTGGCTATCTTATCAACCTTTCTATACTACAAAAATGCGCTGCATTCTGTAAGGCCCCACACTGAAGCTTTCGAGGTGCGCCACATTTGTCCTGGCTGGTCCACTCTTCTATGGCAGCTGTAACTCTCTTAGCTCCCATCGTATCCATCATAGTGATAGGTGGTTTATTCGGGTCTTAGTGGCCTACCAGTTCATTCAAACCTTGAATTGGCATTTCGAGCATCATCGCCGCGACCACTATTGCCGAGTAATGCATCTACGATGCTTTGCTGCACATCATAGCACTCGTCACCGCCTGAGACCTCCCCTGAAAGCTACTGCCATTGATCTTCTATTTATTGTGGCTTTGGCTGTGTTTTCTCTCCAATAACCCCTCGCATCACTACTGTAAGCTATTCTGAGCTCACAGCGACAACCTCACCGACCATCGGCCAATCGCTCGACGTCAGAATTGCACTCTGAGCTTCAATACAGTTCCCCTCGTACATCTCGACCTTCTGGGCTTCATCGTCGCTTCAGTCCAATCTGCAACATGTCGCAACTACAACGGTACCTCCAGGCTGCATGCAGTCCTGAAAACTTTGAGCCAAACCTGGCGCTGAACCTCGAAATTGTCGATCTGATCAACTCGAAAAAGGGCAATGCTCCGCGCGAGGCTGCCACCACCATCGTCGGCTACATCAATCACCGTAATCCTACTGTTGCTCTTCTTGCTCTCAATCTGCTCGATATCTGTGTCAAGAACTGTGGCTACGCCTTCCACCTTCAAATCAGCACAAAAGAGTTCCTCAATGAGCTTGTGCGCCGATTCCCCGAACGACCGCCCATTCGCTCTTCTAGAGTTCAGCTCAAAATCTTGGAAGCCATTGAAGAATGGCGCGGCACCATCTGCGAAACTAGCAGATACAAGGAGGATCTGGGCTTCATCCGCGATATGCACCGCTTGCTCAGTTACAAGGGTTATAGCTTCCCAGAGGTGCGCCGTGAGGATGCTGCCGTGCTCAACCCCAGTGATGTAAGTACTTTCTTTTCCAATGTGATCCTAACTTGCGCCCTTGATTGCGCCCTAACAATTGGACAAACAGAACCTCAAATCCGTCGAAGAGATGGAGGAAGAAGAGCGTGAGGCTCAATCTGCTAAACTTCAAGAACTTATCCGTCGCGGAACCCCGGCCGACTTACAAGAAGCAAACCGTCTTATGAAGATTATGACTGGCTACGATACCCGATCCAAGACCGACTATCGCGCTAAAGCTGCCGAAGATGTCGGTAAGATACAAGCTAAGGCTAGACTTCTCGAAGAAAGATTAGAAGCCTTCCAACCCGGCGACAAGATGGTCGAAGGCGACGTTTTCTCGGAGCTTGCAGCTGCTCTACAAAGTGCCCAACCCAAGATTCAGAAGATGTGTCTGGAAGAATCTGAGGACCACGAAGCTGTTGCAAAGCTACTAGAAATCAATGATAGCATTCACCGGACCGTCGAGCGTTATAAACTTATGAAGAAGGGTGATGTTGAAGGAGCCAAAAATATAGCTAGCGGAAAGCATGCCACCTCAGCAGCAAAGTCCGGCACCAGTTCAAGCCCTGCCAATGAGTTATCATTAATAGACTTCGGTGGTGAGCCAGCCTCCAGTTCTAGTGCAGCTCCATCAAGTAGTCAGACACCCGCCCCAATTGATACTCTCGAGAACGATCTTCTTGGCCTATCCATGGGTGATGGTGCCTCGACTCCGTCCTCATTCGGTCAAGGTGGTGGTATCGCACTTGGCTTTGGTGCGAATGCTAACATTCCCGGTCCCTCTCTACTATCCTCCATAACCCACAACAACACTGCTAGACAAGGCGCTTCGTCGCCTTTTGCCGGCTTCGCATCACAACCATCTCCTTCAGCGGTCAAGTCACCTGTTTCACCGCAGCCTACTGCTGCTGCTAACGATCCATTTGCTGCTCTTGCCAGTTTATCAGTAGCAGCTCATCAACTCCTGCCCCTCCTGCTGCCCCTACTCCTATCATCACAACAGCACCTGTGCCAGCTACTACTACTTCGCAAGATGATGACGAATGGGCTTTCTCGTCCTCTTTGCCTGAAGCTCCTGCTGCCCCCAAGGAGATTCGCTCTACCGTCAGTAACACACTCGTTAAGATTGACATGATTGCTGGTCGTAGACCGGTCGGTGGTAACGCTATTGCTGTGGTATTTGCCTTTAGTAATACCACTCCTCAGCCCATCAGCCAACTTCACTTCCAGCTAGCAGTCACCAAGGTACGTTCATGCGATATATATTCCATCTTTTATTTTTGTCCATACAAACATACTAATCTCCTTCCAGGGTTTCGAACTTGGTCTACAACCCCAGAGTGGCCGTGATCTTGCACCCAACCAAAGCAACGGTGTCACACAGGCCGTCGAAGTGTGGAAAGCTGGTGATCGTAACACAAAAGTCGACTCGGTGAAGCTACGGTGGAGAGCGTCTTATTCTGTCGGTACTGAGGTAAAAACGGAAATGGGTGAGATTGCGGAGTTTACCATCTCGTAAACATTTAATTTCTATACAAAGAAGACTTTTGTCATATTTTTGCTTTGGTCTTTCTGTCGTTGCTTACCAATGTGTTTTTTTCGTCTCTAAAGCTTATTGCGTATGCTTTTTTGTTAAGTTAACGGTGCTACCAGCATCCTCGCCATCCCATGATGTTCCCTTGTCTATATTGGTGTATCATTTTGTTTTAGTTGAGGTTAGAATAATATATGACGGTCATCCACCTGATCATACAGGGCATACTTCTCGCATCCTTTTTCTCACGATATTTGACTTCGCTTACACGACATCAAATAACTCAGTTGTTTCGACTTACAATGTATTTAAGGTCTACCTGAATAGCCCAACCTTCCCTCCTACAACCCTCGGGGGGGGGGGGGGGAGGGGGTACCTTTGAGTTCATGGTGCCTCCTCCTTTGACCAAAGACGAAAAGTTCCCCTTTGTCGTGGGTTTTTAAGAGCGACCAGCATATATCACTAATGTCGCTGTCTATTCTCTAGCATCTATTGATTTATTTCATGATGCACCGTTTTGTGAGGCCTTAAGCCCGTTTTCTCACCTGTCGAGGGACGTTCTCACCAATGACCCCCCACCCCCTTTTCTCTACAATTTTCGTGATCGCTGGTCCCCCGAGCCCCATCTCCGCTGCTCAGAAATTCACACTCACACTCACACTCACACTCACACTTGGAGGGCAACATTTTGAAGGTTCCAGTTGCCCGATATCTTCGGCTCTTCTTGTGTTGTGCTTTGCCCTTCATTTGATTATGCCAACACAAACCTGTGATAGCTTCTCCTTGAGTCACTCCCTCACAATGAAAACACTTTGGGCTTCCTCTGTGTTTTCCAACAACCTACCAGGGGGACGGCTGTGAAGAAAGTTTAGCTCAATGCTGCTTAACCCCTCCCGATCCCCCGATGCCGACCTCGTGATAGTTGTCTCCTGGAGCACCTTCCTCGCACTCTAGTCTTTTCCTTTGTGTCTCAACCAACCTGCTAGGTGGACAGTGAAGAAACAAGTTTAATTAGGCCAGCGCTGCTTGTCTTCTCCACTGCTTCTGCTTCCCCCATGCCGAAATTTGTTTTCTGTGTTTTTCTGTGTTTTTTTTAAGTTCGAACCTGCATGTATGTCCGGGATGGCATCACCCCTGGCCCCGGAGATCTAGCGGCCCACATCATCAACAGCAATTCATCATTACTATAGTTATCAGCATTACAACGACAAGCA
>RHLR01000624.1:0-16373 GCA_009806335.1 Davidsoniella australis | reverse complement strand
CGATGAGAACGGCAACGAACTTACGCCAGAGCAACTCAAGGAACTGATTAACAAGCGCCGCCAAGAACGTGAGATGCGCTCACGTGAACAGAAGCGTGCCGTACGTATCAAGAAGATCAAGTCCAAGGCGTACCACCGTATCCATCGCAAGCAGGCTCAAAAGGACGAGATGGCTATGCGTGACGAGATGGAAGCTAACGGGGAGCTCGACTCCGAGGCTGAACGTGAAGATGCTGCGCGTAAGAGAGCTCTCGAACGTGTTGGTGCGCGCCACCGTGATAGCAAATGGGCCAAGACGAATTCACGTACCAAGCGGGCCGTCTGGGACACCGAATATCGCGAGGGTATCGAAGATATGGCACGCCGTGAAATCGAACTGAAGCGCCGTGTGGACGGACACAATAGCTCCGATGATGATGACGATATGAGCGATTCGGTTGACGATTCCGACTTCTCTGGCTCGGATGAGGAAGCCAACGAGAAGGCACGCCTACGTCGCCAGTTGGCTAAGCTCAAGGCAGAGCGTGATGAGCAGCCGGTCAGCCAGTTGAACAAGATGGACTTCATGCAGCGCGTAGAAGCGCAGCGTGGTCACGAGAACGACGCGGCTATCCGTGAGATCGAGCGCATGCTAAACTCGGGTGACGAGGAAGAATCTGATCCGGAGAACATGATCAATGGCCAGCTAGGCCGTCGGACATATGGTGCCAGTGGAGGCATCACCAGCAAAGACAGTGAGGCTATGGATGTAGATGGAAGCGATGCCAACGACAGCGATAGCGCGGACCAACCGCCCAAGAAGATGGCCAAGACATCCTCTTCTTCATCAAAGGCCGTCAGTGTTCTTGTCCGCAAGAATGACCAGCGCAAGGCTAGCGGCCACGCTACTACCGAGGCCGACGAGGAGGAAGTTCAGTTCGTGCTCGATAGTAACAAGGCTAGTGCTAAGGCTGGCGAAGACCCATTGAACAACGGCGATGCCTGGGCTTCTGTGCCACGCAATAAGAAGCCCTCTCGCAAGAGTAAAGTTCCTGCCTCTTCACGGACCGTCGAGCTTGATATCACCGGTGCCAATGCCACCGTACTTAGCGCTAGCAACAATAATGCCGACGCCATCGCCACCACCACACCGCCCAAGAAGCCATCCAAGGTCCTCTCCAAACCCCAGAAACCAAAGCCTAGCGATGCCTCAGACACCTCCTCCGAAGAAGACAACAGTTCCTCCGACGAAGCCTCCGCCATCCACCACCCCCTCGCCCTCCGCAGCGAGCGAGATCTCATCGCACGCGCCTTTGCCGGCGGCGATGTAGTCGACACCGACTTCGCCGCCGAAAAAGAAGCCATAATCACCGAACAAGACGACCAAGTAATCGACAACACCCTACCCGGTTGGGGAGCCTGGGTCGGCGACGGAATCTCCGCTCGCGAACGGAACCGTCACGCCGGTCGTTTCACCACCACCATCGCCGGCACAAAACGCAAGGATCGCCGTGATGCGAAGATTGAAAAAGTCATAATTAACGAGAAACGCGTTAAGAAGAATGACAAGTATCTGGCTTCTCAGCTACCACATACTTTCGAGAGTGTGGATCAGTATGAACGCTCGCTAAGAATGCCGGTTGGGCCAGAGTGGATGACGAAGGAAACTTTCCAGGCTTCTACCAAGCCTCATGTGTTGCTCAAGCAGGGCATCATCAAGCCTATGTCACGGCCGATGAAATAGAGAATGAAGAAAGTGTAGATGACGTTAAAAAAAAAAGACATGGTTTTTGGTCTGTTTCTTCTTGTTTACAACTTCTTTTATCCTTCCCATCATTACTTTTCTTTTTTTTGTTTTAGCTTATGGATATCATGTTGCTTGCATTTTGGGGTCTTTTATTTATCTTTGGTATCTTAAAAAAAGGATTGTTTCATTTCTGTTTAATAGCATTACGTTGAGTTAATTTTTATATCCTGTGTACATATAACCAATATTGCAGTATACTAGGTAATAAGGTGATATATTAGGGTCTAGGGTTAAACGACAACATACAGTATTTATTTAGTGTATACACACTATGGCCTCACCGTAGTTAGTATGTGACACAGTGCGTAAAGTAAATAGAAAAAAATGTTGTTTTTTAATTTATTAATCTTAGAGCTAAAGTTATGAAGACGTTGACGAAAATATTTATAACATATATATATTTTTTATATTTCAAGTTAAAATGAAACTAAGTCTACATATAGTTTATATCTACCGATCTACTCCATAGGATTCCGAAAAAAGACAAAGAAAAAAAGATAAGAAAGATAAACCCCAATAAAACTCCCCATGTTGATTCTGTTATGATAAGATACAGGTTGAAGGAAGATGCGAACGGAGAATCAATAGATAGTATGAGAGACTATGCAACATGACAAATAGAACTAAAAGAGAAAAAGAAACCGAAAGGTAGTAAAAGTGTTTGGGGGCATGAAGAATGCAATAAATAGTACAAATGAGTGTGCCTAACTTAAGTTAGGAAAAGCGTATGCTGCATAAAAAGCAACTGGTTTACAGACTGGAAGGGCTAGCCCAGAATGCAATGGCAATGATGAGATATAGACCAAGCAGCATCGCACCTTCTAGGTAGTTAGACCGACCGTCTTGGACAGTGTAGGTCACAACAAGAACCGAAAAGGCAAAAGCGACGGTTTGGAACATCTCAAAGTGCAAAGTCATGGGCTGGCCCATGCACCAACCAACAATGACCAGGAAAGGAGTGACTAGAAGGGCGATTTGAATACTGGAACCAATCGCAACAGACATGGCCAGATCCATTTTGTCACGGACAGCAACCAGTACCGCGGTTACGTGCTCGGCGGCATTTCCGACAATAGGGATCAGAATGAGACCAATGAAGCTCTTGCTGATATGGGCCTGCTCAACAAGGTCGTCGATGCTGCCCACCATGTAGTCGGCGCAGATAGAGACGAACAGGGTAGTAAAAACCAGTACAAAGATGGCAGCAATAGGAGTCAGGATGGGCTCCTCCTCCTCGTTCTCGGACTCAGCAACGGCAGTAGCGCTCTCGACATCAGAGGAAACGGGGGACTCAATATCGGAGAAGAGGTTCTTGTGGGTGCGTAGCTGGAAGACAAGGTACATGACATAGAGGACAAGCAGGATGATGGCAGTGTAGTGCGATAGCACAAGAATGGTGTGAGCCTGCTCGCCATCATCGCTAGTGCCCTGAAGAACAGACGAAAGGGTAGCAGGGATGACAAGCGACGCGGCAGCAAGAGTCATCAGCGAGCAGGTAGTCTGGGCAGTAGCCGAGGAAAAGATCTGCTCACGGCCTTGGCCATCCGGTTCGTACATGTTGACGAGACCACCGAAGAAGAAGCACATGCCCATAACCAGCAACAGGTTAGACAGGATGGAACCAAGCATGGACGCCTGGACGACTTCAATCTGACCATCACGAAGCGCAACGATACTGACGATCAATTCAACAGCGTTGCCAAAGGTGGCATTGAGTAGACCACCAAGGGTATCACCGAGCTTCATGGAGATCTCTTCGGTGGCAAAGGATAGAACAGCGGCTAGGGGGATGATAGCAAAGAAGTTGATGGAGAATACAAGGGTAGAACTCCAGTGGTTCTCGCCAGCGATGATACCAAAGGGGACAGCTACAAGTAGGAAGTTGACATAGCCTAAGCGGGATGTATGTTAGCAGAGTAAATATGATAGATCGGAGAGGTAAAATCGGGATGGAATTTAAACCCTAGCCCATAGCAGGCTGTGTTTTAACGCCATTAAAGATCATCGGCAGACTAAGCTGCTTAGCTGCTGTGCGACAAGGCTAGACAAAAATACATGAATAGCGTTCACGCACATGGCAGGCGAGCCGTGATATCCGAAGGGCACGCGGGGGATGAACGGCTATTCGGAAGCGGTGCCAAGGTAGGTATATATGAAGAAGACAGAGAAAGCGCCACACTTTCCAACGACATGCGAACTGCGGCTGAAAAGTGTGCGAATCATATCGAAGAATTGGGATTACTGACTGCTAAGCATTGTCACCTTGAAGACATGCCAGATATTGGAGATGGCCTTCACTGCGACGTTTTCACTGTCGGTTCCAGGCGTAGAACGGCTGCTAAACAGAACCTCGCGCAACACTCTATCGCCAATAGGAGTCGCTCTATGCATGCGTGAAGATTGTGAACGCGGAGTTCCAGGCTGCGGTTGGCTACCGGAGGAGCCTACTAAAGGAGTGTGCTCATCCACTGCAACGGTGAAGTTGCTGTTCTTATTGGAAGGCATGGTGCGAGTTGGTGATCTTTTAGTTGCTTGAATACGACTGTTAGTTTCGTGCTTGTAAATCGGGTTGTTTAGTTGGGAAAATGAAAGCTTTGAGAATATGAACAATAGTAAATGAGTGACTAAGAAGGGTAGAAATATTGGAGATAGAAACGGAAAAAAAGAAAAAATTGAACGGTTGAATAATATGCTTGAGAGAAGAAGAGAAGAGCTGAAAGAAAATCTCACGTCCTTAGTTCTTTTGACTAAGTAATTTAGAAGAGGGGCTTAGATCACCCAGTCAAAAAAAATTGCGACAAGAACAGGGATAGCTATCAGGAATTTTAGGGACTTGGGGCACAGAGTAGTAATTCGTTCAAGCGTGTCCCGTTTGAGCAAGGGTATCCTCGAAGTTGACAGGCTTTGAAGCTACGATGGGATGTGTTTGAAACAAACCAAGGAGATGAACTGATAGGAATACTATTCAATTTTGCCGATATTGCTATTGTGGATGGAATATAGTGTGGGTGTATTTGACCTGGCTTGACTCGACAAAATACAAGGTGATGACGCAGTTGGAAAATCGGTATTTATTCTCTTGTTTATTTTCGTACCTTGTTGACTGTCTCTTTGATGAGCTAAAAGGAGACGACTTGAGAAGATTCGTTTATGTTCTGTTGGAATATTTGGGGTTCAGTTTGCTGAAAGTACCGCGGCAAAGGATGACAAGAGATGAGGTTCAGCCGAGTTGAATTAATGATGGATAGCGCGGGGGAGCTTCGATATATATGCGCTTCGAGCCTTTAAACTTCTCAGTCTTGGTCCGGAATAGGTATGGTAAGAAGTGCTAGTGAGATGATGATGATCTTAAAATTTTGTAAGTGGCGGATTTAAAGAGAAGAGCGAAGGAAACAATTGAAGCTGTAGTTGAGGGAGAGGGAGAGGCGGAATCAAGGGATGGCGAGACAGTATAACAGAAACAACCAAAGACGATAACATTCTTATTAGTTGTAAAAGCGTGATGTCTTGGAGAGCCGTGCATAGAGTTCGGAATTGATGGGAAAACATTATTGAAACAAAAATAACGCCTCATAATAATCAGGTTTCTTGTGGCTGAGTGCCTCAATGCCGTGATGTGATACTCTTGGCTAGGCATAGCAACTTCCTTTATCTGCCATTATCCTTCACTTGTGATGGTAGATAAGGAGGGAAAGGGCAACTACCGTAATAGAATACGCTGTCATCCGTAGGCAGAAGATAGAGATGGCTATTTCCCCTTTGGAATACACAAGTTTGTTGTAATTGGGATTTTCGTTGTCCATTTTTTTTGTCAAGGGCAAGTCTGATATAAGACTATCAGATTGGCTTTCTTACAGCTTGTCCTACCCTCATGTAGAACAAGCTATAAGATTTCCCATTCTGAATATATTTTCCTTTTCTTTTGTCTCCTATTCTTGTGCCTATCTATTATCAAGGCTAAATATAAAAATAACAGCACTTCAAAGGGACCACCAGACTTTGAGATAGAAAACTAGAAAAGCGCTTGCTACTAGAAGAACTGAAGAATTAATGAAATAACAAGGCGAAAGATGCAAAGGATAGCAAAATGCTAATGTAATGTAGAATAAGGAGACATGTACTAACCATGCTAGAAGAAGAATATGCCGAGAAAGGGACGATCTGTACCTAGAATATAAATTTTACTTGGTAGAATGTATGCCAAGGTTCAACTGTGCCTAGAAATCCCCAACAAACCAAGGAATAGGCGTGTTTAAGAATGGCTGAACGTTTTTCATGAAACTGCCGACTGAGGCACAAGAGAAAAATGACGTGGGGTTCAACAATTATAATCATGAAGATATGATCGATTCAGCACTTGAGGTCACCACGATATAATGCCGTGTAGTTGTATAACTACATATATAAGTATTCGTCCATTGTACACTAACACTTTGCATGTAGGACCATTTTTGACGTCATCAATCATACAGATTTCAATCATGTAAACGCTTCTGATTTTGCTTCTATGATCATCTTTGCTACATACCGTATACAAATATAGATAAAGCACAGCCACACAGTGTGTAGTCGTACAAATACAAAACTATAGAGGCCTCCTAAAAAAAAATCGTCTTATTGAAATAGCGGGAAGGAGAGAATACAACTGTCACATTGGAAAGAAAAGCCTATCTGCCCATAATATACAGATACGTATCTGCATATATGTACATGCAAATAACTTTTTTAGGACACCTTTTTGTAGGTACATACATTGAAAAATAGCAGCAAATCGCTTGTTCTACCATGTTTTCAGCACAGACTAACGGTTTAGTTTAGAAGTATACATCTGTATCTGCCTTTTTTATCTTCAAGTGTATTTCGGATAGAATTCTTATAACTAACCCACTAGGTGATATTGGACGTATAGAACTGCAAGAAAAAAAACGAGGCAGTTTGTAGTTTTCTCAAGTCAATATGATGGAGAGAGCCCATTCGATGAGAAGTTATTATCAGACATCGAGTTTTAGTTTTAAGATCCGGCTATAACCCTCCACAGAATAATAGAGTACATAGATGCAAGAAAATGTTTCAAACTAATATAGAGTTAGAAGCTGAGCATGTTTAGCTAACTTGAGAGGGGGTACGGAAATGAGAATGAAGGAATAAAAACGCCAAAAAAGACAGCTAGACGAGAGCATATTCAGCTGACTATGTCAAGTACTTGCTTTCTCTCTTTAGCTGACTCCGAAAGTACATATGTTCACGCACATTATACATATTTCTTATCCTATCTTTCTGTCCCTCTCTTATGAGAAGTCAACTACAGATATACACCTTTACAGATTGTAGGTGGTGTTTTGTCCTTTGTAAAAATGGAACATTAGATGAACCCCTACCTAAAATACCGATTGGGTAGGTTTTCCTATCTCGTTCTTAAATACTTATATTATACAGAAAAGGAAGCTTACTAATATGTAGTAGTACTATTCAGAATGAAACAAAACGTTTCTACGAAAAACCGCAGCAAAATGAAACGTGGGAGGAGGGGTAGCTATTATAGCTAAGCTAACTAGCTCAATGAGCTTGCTTTCAAATAGATGTTCCAAGAAGCTACATACAAATTATCTGGATACGCTAGTTCTACCGAGATATCATCACGCTACGTATGGTCAGTTGGGTAGATCCCGTGCTTGTTGTTCTGGCATACAAGGTGAAGTATTTATGTACTATATCAAATCGTCGACTGACCCGAATTTTTAGCAACAGCTTCCTTTTTGTTCTTTTTATTATTCTATATATCATTTACTTTCCCTCTCTTACTTATGTACATCAGACTTATTTCAAATAGGCTCATGCATTATCACTATCATGGTAATACGGAAACTATTGCGTAGCTGTATATGGCTTAGCTAGGCCTCTATAGGCTACTTACTCAACTATATAATTATATATATAGTCAGTTCTACGCAGCTCAACATACAGATTTTCCTCATCCTTACATCGCCGGGTTTAAGTGTATACAGATATGTACGTATATCTATGGAGTTATTTTGTTCTTCATACCCTAGATTCGCCTCATGAAAGCCGTGGGGAAACTAGGCGTCATATATGCATCGTGGCTCCTCATAAAAGCTACGTTGACTATAACAATCTTGCTAGTATTTAATATGCAGCTTTGTTAGCAACCTCGGCACTAATGTCCAGTTCGAGGTTATACCGCCTTTCTCAGGTAACTTTATTAGAACCTATTGTCGTATGATCTTAGTGATTTAGGTAGACGTTAAATATAATCAAATCAAATCAAAGCCTCGTTAACGTAGCCATCATCCACCAATTATCTGCACATGTATAATTAGCTATATAATGAGAAAAACATGACGAAAGGGAAGTCCTGAATGAAGACCTAAATATCAAGAACCAAAGCTTATTCTCCAGTCACGCTCAATAGGAGGCCTCCTACCCACATGGTACACGTCCTAAATGCAACATCATCCAAAAGGATCATTCTGAATATTGGTTCTACCTGCATAAAAGAGCTTTACTATAGTTGGCACAACTCCTGATTATTCCTTTTTGGTAACTCATGCACATTTCATATATTCGTTTTAAGCCTTGATTGTACGTCATTTAATATCACGGAATATCAATTCGTCCAGTGTAGGCTTCTAATCTATAAGCTACAAAGATTGGAAAACTATCCTAAGATTGGAAAACTATCCTAAGATTGTACATTTGTATACATTAAATTCTGCACTTGTCAATAACTAGGCAGACAATATGCCCATGTGAAATAGTGTAGATACACTGATATATATATTATTAACAACTTTAGTTGGCCATGAAACAAACACAACCGCCGGCCGAATAAATCACCTCAAATATGTGACTAATCGCACTTGCTTATGGCGAGCGGCTATGCTTGACGAATGTAATAAGCTAGGACATTAGACGTGAATATCCGGCAAAGGAACAATAATAACTAAAAGAGAAGATAAGACAAAAAAAGGAAAAGAGACAAGAGTAATTCAAAGATAACAAGACAAAGCAAAACTTTGATGTAAAAAAAAAAAGAAAACAAAAGAGAAGAAAAAAACGAATCCACCATTACTCAAAATCAGTAGAATAGATATCACGATAACATCCAAATTGGAAATTTGTTTCAGAAAGGGAATAAATCTTTGTAGATGTTCGTTGTAGTCATTCAAGAAAGAAAAGATGGGAAAAAAAATTCATCAAGATGTCATCCATCATAGAAAGAAACATAGAGATTGAAATAAAATAAAATTTTGCTAAGCCCCCTTGAGAGAAAGCTAAGCATTATTTAGAAAGGAAAGAAATAAAAAAAAATTAAAAAACGAAAGATTGTAAAATATGGTAGTGTTGGGCTTTCTCCCATCACCGGTTTTACAAACCACCATAAGCTATAACACAAGATAGATTAGTAAACGATTCAGATCTCAAAATCGATATGATCCCTTCAAGTTGCAAGACTATAAGGAGAAAAACAAGGTTGAAGGTCTAGAGAAAAGAAAAGGAACTTACCGGCTGTGTATGCCAAATACCACGTCAACGAAGCACCGCCATCGAGGTTGGCACTAGTAAACGAGCTTGCCGTAAAGTATTTCCAGGCAGCTGCGGGGTCGAGCGTTGCCAGATTGCCATATAGAATGCCTCGCCAACCACCTTCGATCTGACCGGCACGTCCGGCGTCAAACAACTGCGCCCATTCTGTACGCACAAATTCTGGTTGGCGCGAGATAGGTGAGCACGGAAGCAGAGGAATCATGTGGATGCCCTGAATATACTCGATATTGGTTCCGAAGTAGGTAGTGTGGTCAATCTTGTTCTCGAACAAGATACCGGCTACACGGTTGCCAATGAAGTTTGACGGCTCGATGTTGTTTGTAGACTTGTACAGGTAGTAGTGCTGTAGGGCACGGGCCAGAACCTTGAGCTGGATAGTTGATCTACTCGAAAGAAAATAACTTGTTAGTCCGGGACCTCAGTCAACTTCAAATAAGAGAAAGGGCAAAACTTTACCTGTCACGAAGAGGCTGGTTTCCGGTGACAACACCCCACATCCGCAGAGCATACACCGACATCATATCTTCAGAGCTACTCTCCTGGTTCTTGCCATCATTGCTAGCAAAGAGGCCACCAGCCCAACTATGGCCGTGATACCAATCGAACATGCGCCATTGCGGAAAGTACGCATCAGAAGCACTTGGATTAGCATAATCACGAATAAGAGTGTTGACCCAGTTCTTGTGAGTATCAGTGAGCCAATCTGGATCCAAGTAGCCAATCAAAGCACCAGAGAGCACAAAGTGACCCCAATGGAAATGGTGATCGTTGTAGTATGTGTTACCAAAGTCAGAGCCATCACTGCCAGTCTCGTAAGACGCTGAAGAGACAAGACCGCCCCATGCAGACTCATACCAGAGAGGGTATGGCTGTGTGTTGTTCACAAACACTTGGAAAGCATCCTTGAGCTTGGGAAGAATCACGTTGGTGAGTGACTGATCATTCAGCATCTCACTGGTGACAAATGCCATCATGCCGAATTTAGCCAGAGCTTTACCGCTGTAGTACATGGAGTCCGTAATGGATTGTCCCTTGACATCTTGAGTAGCTTCACTCTGCGCTGCAGCAGAAATCTTACTAACGGCCGAAGAAGATAGCGCCATCTTGGCGCCAGTACCAGGCACATAGGGAGCAAAACCCAGGTCTGTTGGCAGACTAGGTTCGACAAATGTCCACTTACGAGCAAGGACACCAGTAGCATTACCCTTGACGGTCGTTGTCAACTTGAGGCCGGTGGCAGCGGCGCTAGTAGCAGAATCCCAAGTAGCAACATGGTGAGGAAGCACATACATCAGAGGGTCACCTGTGGGGTGGCCGTGAGTCTCAAAGGAAAATGAGTATGAGCCGGTGTTGCCGCTAACACTACCAGACAAGGACGCTGATGAGACGTAGACGCCGGCAGCTATATCATAAACGGCCTCGGCATTCGCAGCATCCTTGGCAACCTGAAGAATACCAGTGAAGTTATCAGTGCCCTCGATGTGAGAGTTGCTGAAAGTCTGAAAGTTGAGCTGCGAACCCGATGTGCAGTAAGCATAAATCCACCAAGTCTTGCCGTCGTTCAGGATAACCTTCCACTTGGCAACGTTAGTCTTGGGATCCTTAGCAATGCGAGTGACCGACTTGAATGTGACACCAGACTTAATCACAGGCTTAGAGCCGGTATATATGGCTGTGACAAAGCCCATTCCCTGAACAACGGGAAAACTGACAGCCGGGGCATCAGAGGCTGATGCTCGCAGGCGTACCATGACAGAGTGAGGGCCAATAGTATCAGTGGTCAGAACCGTACCGGAGCTCAGCAGAGCAGACGAGACGATAAGAGACTGAATTCCAACAGGGTTGTAGAAGTATTTGGCCGCTTGCGTGATACTATCAGTCTCACCGAACACACGCTGGTCGATATCTGTATGAGACACAGCAAGACCCCAAGAAGTCGGCGTGTACTTTCCACCAGACCACATGACCGAGTACGGCTGGGTATAGACCGGAGACTTTTGATCACCCAAAAAGAAATTGGCGTGGAACTTGTTGGTCTCGATAGCATTCGACTTGGTGATACCTTGGCGCGCAACCGGATGAGTATCAACTTGCTTGAAAACCGAAGATGGGGCAGTGGTAGCTATGGGTGCATTGAAGATATCCGAGGCTGTCGTCGTGGTGGCACGGCCAAGTAGATCGTCAGCACGAGCATATATGTCTGCGGGACGGTCAGGTAGAGGCGGGGGAGCATCGCTGGGAGACTCGAATCCACCAAACTCGGCAGGAGGAGGTGGTTGAGACGGGGCACCATGATAGTTTGATGGTGGGCTGCTGAGAGGCGGCTGGTATTGGTTATTGTATGGGTGGGCACTCTGAGGAGGCTGGCCGTAGTGTTGAGGCTGGTTGTATGGCTGAGGTTGGCCGTATGGTTGCGGCTGGCCGTATGGTTGTCCTTGGGAGTACTGCTGAGGGTATGCATATTGTTGGTTGTACTGTTGTTGCTGAGGCTGGCCATATTGTTGATTGTATTGTTGCTGCTGGTTGCTAGAGCCACTATCCTTATTCAAGCGACTTTCCACTTTGCTCTTAAGCTTTTCGAACCGCTTGGTCAAAGACCGGGTATCGAAACCACCGGGCATCGGCATTGCGTCAACTAAGGAAGCAGCAAGAAAAAGCTGCATGTATGATGTCAGCCATATCTGCCACCATGGAAGACGCCTGAAAGGCGACAAGGAAGCAGAACCCATTGCGTGATAACCTAAAATTCCGCTGGAGAAGAGAGAAGGAGAGAACCAGAGTAAAGGCTAGACCAAGCAAAAGCCTAAATCAAGACTCAGACGTTGGAGGAGGAGAAGGGGCCGAAAGCTTTAAGAACAGACTAGACAACTTGTGTATCTTAGAAAGATACCACAGCAACCCAGTGAGATCACAACAAAAACAAGAGCTCTTGTATATGTATTAAGCAAGGAAGCAGTAAGATCAACAGTCCGATCAGTGCTTTAACCCAACAACAAGAAGGTCTCTGGAATGCAGTTAAGCATGGGCCGGCGATGCTTCTTAAGTATACAGATTCCAAGTCGTGGAATGGCAGGTCAATAACAACGACATCTCCTTCTTCCCAGTGAGACTGCGCCGGAGTTTCTTCCAGACCTGACTAGGCCCGATTGTGTCTGTGACTAGGAATGCTGTCATCTTGGCCATCTCTCTTGCCCCCCTCTCCCATAAGTCTTCTCTCCTGCTGATATGGACAAGATGAGGATAGTATTCATCTCCAAGATCTCCCACATCACAAGTTACCATAATTACCGATTTCCAAGACTCCATATATCGCAATAAAGATATATCATGCGGGTTGCGCTAAGTAAGTCACGATGTAGGATTTGACTCTACCAAATCGGTGGGTGTGTGTGTTGTGTTGTAGGCGTAGTTTTGCCGTTACAGGGAAAAATAAAACAACAGAAAAGCCAAAGGGATTAATTATTACCGTGTACAAAGATGTTGATATAGCGAGCTAACTGGCTAGATGAAGCGTGCCGTTAGGAAACCGGAGCCGACGCTTTAGGTTCCTTCTTTCACGGCTTCGAAAGGGCGAGAGGGTCAACAACGCGTGTCTATGGAGAAATAGGCTTTAGCAAAAAGGGCTCAGTAGACCAAGTGGGAGTATGAGACTAGTGTCTCTTGTTATCACCAACCGGGCTAACAGCAAATTTGGGACTTACAAGCGATATTAGTATATGAGAGGAGATAGAGATTCAAGATAGATATACTACCTTCAGATAACCAGATACAGATAGCAGTCGAGAAAAGAAGCCCAATCGAGGCAAATCATGTAAGGCTGAAGCTCGCAGAGGGAGATGAAGGCGAAGCCGATTAGTCTCGATTCGTTTTTTTTGTTTTGATTCGGTTTTTTCAGAGTGACATTAATAGTGAGGGAACATTGACGGCCTCAACAGCAAATCTCGAACAAAAATTCTGCCTAAATTTGAGTGCAAAGTCTGAAATTCAGAGCTATTGAACATGGCTTGGGCGGTCATTGCAGCCAATTGGCTGGCTAGCTTAATTAGTTGGAGGGGCAAGCTCATTGTGGAAACAACGACAGGTTAGGCCACTGAGAGTCCTGAGCAAGCCAAGCCAAGAACAAGGCATTGTGAAATGCATTATGACACAGGCAGCCATTCTAGCAATATCCAGTGGATCAGCAGACGATTTAGTATCTAGAGGTGGCGATCTTAGAGAAATGTTATACAACTACAACTACAACTACATGTTTCGAGATCATGGTTCGGCCAGTGTACCTAGTCTTGTCCGGCATAGCATAACCTTGTCGCACTTTATGAATTCTGCGTTTGTCTATACCAAGATCTATTCGATATGCACATCCCATCTCGCAGTAAAGACTCGAAAGAATAATAGCAAAAAAAATCGAACAATAATCACACAATAAACATGTTGTAAGGGCAGAAAATGCCTCTTTCTATAAGCGCATATTCTTCAACTGTGCAATTTTATTTTCCTCTTGTTTATATTGGCCTTTAAGCTAACCAAGGACCTCGTGAACACCACCTATTGAATTCTAACCTTCGTCTTCCGAAGGAAAAATAACACGTTCCTCAAAGCCGATCTCAGAGTTCTACCAGATCGGTTTACTAAACTATGATGATCACAAGTTTTGGTTCAATGTAACCCTCAAAGACATACGCCAGGTGCACACCCATTACAGTTGGAGATTAAACAACCAACTCCCGGAATATACAACTATACATATATATATACATCATGTGCGATCTTCATCCCCTCTCCGGCATTTAAGGTGTGCGACATAACCCACTCTATATATAACCCTAATATGTATCATGAAATTTTGTAGCGTTATTATTTATACACTTTAATGTCAGTAGAGAATGAATTATCAATTCCAGAACTCTAATGTTCAGCATGCCAATAGTTGTTAGGGTAACGCAATAGAAGATCGAGCCCAATATAACTACCATATTTCTGGAAATACTTGGAATGTCATTAGCAAGGCATGCATCTATCAATCTACAATAAATGTCTTGCCATATATATATCTTCTCATAGTAAATCCATCCAGACAACATGACGGGCATGCTGTTGTTAGGTGTTACCAGAACTACCGCTCTAGACAAACCATTCGCGATTTAGTTGTTTACTTTTGCCGATGAAAAGAGAGATGATCTGATAAGTGACGCGAACCATATTATCTTGTCCATGAACAGGCGACATATTTATATATCATATGCATTGTTTCATCTGTCGTTCATATCGGATGATAGATGGCACAAACACTAGTATTGGAGATCATGAAGCAGGTGACAGTTGCGTTATGTAATAAAAAGTCTTCTGGACACTGTAATCTCGCGACTGATGTCATCCAGTATATATGTCCTCGAGGGCAAGTGACAGACACATTATATAGTAGAGAGTTTTTAGACGTCGTAATATCACGACCGGCTTGATCCGGTAATAGGACTGACAAGTGACTTGAATGTTCAAGACGATCGAAGTATATACATTTAAATTATATGTTCTAGCCTTGTCTAGAGTAATGTGTCCTTATTAACCTTCATGCTGCATGACTTCTCGCCAGTTGAAGTAAACACTCATTTTGCCTGAAATCTTGACGGACCCCTCATAGCGGTCTTCCTTTGATATTGGCGCTTTCTTGCTATTTCCACTTGGATACGATGAACAAAATCTGGCTTCTCGTTTTCATTGAGTTTTTCGAAGGCCAACTTCAGAGCCGGGCCTTGTTCCGGTAGATATTCCATGGCCTCGTCCCAATCTACCAAATATTTAGACTTGAATCTAGTGGATGAGGTAGCTTTCATAGACTTTGTTTCAGAGACGGTATTCTCTGACTTAACACGTGCATTTAATACCTCTTGGTCAGTCAATTCCCATACCGTACCTAGTACGTTAGTTCTAAACGTCGCTCGCTTTTGCCATAGAGTTAGCTCGGCTGCTGTGTCTACGACCTTTACCATGTTCGTCAAGGTGAGCTGCCAAGCATCGTTATAGAGACCCAATTCTCCCTTGACATCGATAATGTCACCTGGAATTACTTCTGGCCACTCATAAGGTTTTTGATTTCCAGATTTTATTCGCTTATTCTTTGGGGCGTTAAAAACACACTCTAGAATAACTCCACTGCTATCATCGATCGTGTAGAAGCATCGTTCAGCAAATTGGCTAATATCGACAATGATGCCCACGAAACGCACCCATCGGATTGGCAGATTCTTATAGAAGATGTATTTTTGGCCTACTATAGTGTTAGTTATCATGTGACAGGCACTAGCACTCTTGAAGGGAAATAACGAACCTTGAAATTCTGGACGATGTTTAAGATCGCGTGTATCAATTATCTTTAAGAAACTCCATACTGAAAACGTGGGTGCAAGGTCGAAGCAGTAGATAGGGTACTGAGTGATCTCTTCGGTCATTGCATCATATCTAATAGTTAATCAAAGAGCGGGGCATCGGATGATGAGTGAGTATTGAATAGACGAGTAAATGAAGCAAACAATTTGAAGCTATTTTGTAAACTTGATGCTAATTATTTTTAGCATTACGAAGAGTTCAGGAGATAATAACGCGTCGATATTGCCAAGGGACGTTGGCCAAAGAAAAATATCCTTCTCAATATTAACTACCCTTAACCCTAAGACAGAGTCGATCAGTAACAATATGATTATGTATATATCGCAAGGAGCTTGCTCAATCACTGATGATCGTAGGTTTGATGAAGAGGTTGTATCGAGAATCACCCATGAGGAGGTAAGAGTGAATATAAAGTAATGGACCTGGGGGAGTCTCTGTCCCAGGTCTCCTTTGTAAACTCCTATTACTCTCATGGGTTTGTGCCACAATGGAATGCCATAAGTGTGGCAAAGACAAGGAAAGGACCCACATCTGGACTTGTCGAAAAAGGCTGAAACCTTGGGGCAGAGTATTCACCAAGAAACTACTCATGACCATGAAAGGTAGAAGAACACTGGCAAAAAAGGCACAAAAACAG
>RHLR01000623.1:0-16399 GCA_009806335.1 Davidsoniella australis | reverse complement strand
CCTTTCATGGTCATGAGTAGCTTCTTGGTGAATACTCTGCCCCAAGGTTTCAGCCTTTTTCGACAAGTCCAGATGTGGGTCCTTTCCTTGTCTTTGCCACACTTATGGCATTCCATTGTGGCGTTTTCATGGTACTCTTTAAAATCGCCATGGCCAGAGAGTGCCGCCAGTACCTGTCCTTGAATGATTCTTGTCCCCCCAGGTATGGCCACTTCGCCTGGAGAGTCGTCGGTGTTGTGCGCAACCAAAGGGTTTACACATTACATTAGCTTGACGTTCTTTTTTTTTCTTGAATTAGGGTTATGCCACCCTACAAATATGTAGCTTGAAAGAAATTTGTTTTGAGTAGTTAGACAATCGAACTTATATGAGGTAGCGCTCCACAAACAATGGAATAACCTCTTTTGGAAATTATTTTTGTTGCATAATTTCTTATTTTTTCTAACAAGATACAACCCATATCACTTATTTTCCTTTCCAACTTTTTCCTTGTTCAACTATTTAACGCCTTTTAACGTGTTCAACACTTGTCGTGGGATACACATTGATCTTCATTATTTTCTTTTTATTTCTCAGAGACAGAAACACAACGTCGTTTATCAAATAGACATCTTAGCCTTCTTCTAGAAAGACTCACGGAAGCTCTAAATGTCGGCGATTAGTTCTAACAAACATCAATCTTATGGTACTAGAAATTCTGGTTCTACATCGAATAAATCAAAATTTCGAAATGGCAAATCTAGCACGATAACCCCTGGACAATCTCCTGGGGCTAGTATACATAGTAATAAAGATGCCACTGCCAATATTGAAGGCACCAATGGAACTATGCATACAAAACCCAAAGAAGGTCCTGTGTCAAATCTAAGCTCTATGCCAGATCTAGGACAGACGCAAGACAAAGATGGCAATATGAATAACGATGAGGAATACCGTGAAGAAAACTTTGCATCAAAGTCACCAACCATACATAATTCCTCTAGTAACCAGTTTACGGTCAGACTGCTTCCGGATGCTCTCATGCTCTCAGTATTAAAGACATGTAAAAAGTTACAGACCGACTGGCGTATCAAACCAAGAAGTGGAAACTTGCCTCAGGGAACTGAACGGTATCAGCCGTTCCCATTCAAAACTAGAGAATCGTTCTACACACACCCTGCGCTCCATAGCAAATTCATGATTGAGCCAGCAGACGAGTGGTACAGCATGACCCGATACAACCGGTTCAACCGTAAGTAAAGTATCCAATATCATTTCCCATCGTTCCCTTCCACGCCCTAGCAACGCATACAACACAAAAACTAACTACATGGTGTTGAAAACAGTGAACGGGGTGGATGTCCGTACCGAGTCCTTCGTTTGGGTAGTCACCGAACAGACGGCTAAGCTGCGCGCTGAAGAGCAGCACATGCCAGATCAATCTACGGCGAAGGACCCGCGGAAGTACGGATGGGTCGGACTGGTGCTTGAGATCCGTGCACGAGATGAAAGCAATGTATTCTTGCGCGTGGCTTGGATGCTCTGGCCCGACGACTTGACTCCGTGCCGCCTAGCCAGTGAAGGAGAGCTACAGGAGAAAGTCATATCGAAGAGACAACCGTATCATGGCCGCTGTGAAGTAATAGCTTCTAACCAGAGTAAGTCCAGGCAGCTTCAGATAAAGAGAAGAAGGAATTGAGATATGAGATGGCGATTGTTACTAATACCGTTTGGGTTATTTGCTAGTGGACATCATTAATGCTGAGACAGTCTCGGCGTTGGCGAATGTGCAGCACTGGAAAGAAAATGATGACGAGACTCATCCAACACTCTATTGGAGACAGGCATTCGACGCTCGAACCCAGGAAATCACGGTACGTATTGAGTCTACACTAATCCATATATCTATCCCGTCAATATGTAGAAATTGGAACTGACACACTTTACCTAGACTGTTCTTCCGCGATGTGTATGCCGCGAGCCAGAAAACCCCGACCATATCATGATTGGGTGTCCAAGCGAAGCCTGTCGACAGTGGCTCCACGAGAAATGCGTGCTTAAATCTGCGTTGGAGTTCACCTTCGTAAAGCTGGGAGGTTCAGTTCCACACTACGAAGGCGATTTTACAATTAGAGAAAAAGGATTCATGATCGCCGGGCTTAGTCAAAATGAAATGGATGAAAAGCCATGGACGAACCGTTTCCAAGCCCGCCTGGTCTGCACATCACCAACTAGATTGCAGTCTAAGTACCTGCAGCCGTTGGTTGAAATTACAGATCTACGGGGGCTAGATTGTGGGGCCAAGACATGGACGGAAAAGGTATATTGTCTGTGGTGTCACTGCGTAGTTGAATCGACTGATGGAGGGCTGAAGGCCAGATAAGTGTAAATCAGCAGAACGACGCTGAGATAGATTGTGTCTCGATAGCCAATAAGATAAGAAATATATAGCGAATATGAGATTATCCAAGCGTGTCTCTTGTATTCTATTAATAAAGTACGGTGGCAGTTTCTACTCTGAATCTAGGCCTCTCGATATCAAGAATGATGCTATAGGAGTTGTTTAATGTTACATGAGTTGAGTATACGATCATCATATGGATCAGGCTGAGAAAGGTTGATTGACCGCTCTGCCCCTCATTTGTCAAAAACAGTGGGGAGCTCTGAGTTCTACAAGGCAGCCAATCAGAAAATAGGTAGTCAAGTCGTTTCCCAGGGGCAACAACAGCCCCCCCCCAAACAACCTTAATCTAGTTAGGGTTTCAAAGGCGGGTTGAGATGAGAGCCTTGTCCCCCATATCAGAAGCTAGCTTTGAGCAATGAAACACCAAGCCTAGCATCTTGAGAAACTTAGCTACAATTAGGTGCTTTTTTTCTTCTCTTTTTAGATCTATACTTTATTTTATACTGCAATCTCATTCACAATGGCGGACATCGATCCCTTCGACTCGGCAATGTAAGTACGCTGTTCTCCAACTCAATATGGCTTGTATGAAGCTTCAGGCTTAGCTCCTGAACAGCTGTCAGTACGATATAAGATTTAGCTTTCCATTCAGATATACAACTCTGAAAACAGTAGTTTCTTGACTAACAGTACTACTTCAGGGACCTTCTCCGACGCCTCAACCCCAAGCACACCACCGAGCATCTCAACTCCATTATCTCGCTCGCACCCGAACTCACCGAAGACCTACTCTCGTCGGTCGACCAACCGCTTACGGTGAAGCGCTGCCGCCAAACGGGCCGTGACTATCTGCTGTGCGACTACAACCGCGATGGCGACTCGTACCGCTCGCCGTGGAGCAACCAGTTCGATCCGCCGCTGGACGATGGCGGCAGCCTAGGTGGTGTTGGCGCAGCGGGTGCTAATGGCGGTGCTGGCGAGGGTGCTGTGCCGAGTGAACGTGTGCGCAAGATGGAGATTAAGGCGAACGAGGCGTTTGATGTGTACAGAGACCTATACTATGAAGGTGGTGTGAGCAGCGTGTACTTCTGGAACTTAGACGATGGGTTTGCTGGAGTGGTGCTACTAAAGAAGTGTAAGTTCGAACCAAGATATGCGATGGAAAAGCCCTTTGATCTGAAGTTTTCTTGAAAGGGGAATAAGACAGCAAGCTAATCTCTCATTATTTATATCTGCAGCTTCCACTCCCGGTACCTCGACCGAAGGAATCTGGGACTCGATCCACGTCTTCGAAGCCATTGAGCGCGGGCGCACCACAAACTACAAGCTAACCTCAACTGTGATTCTCTCGCTCGCCACATCGACAGCTGCGCTAGGAGACATGGACCTAAGCGGCAACATGACACGGCAGGTCGAGATGGATCTCCCCGTAGACGTGGACGATAGCCACATCGCCAACGTCGGTCGACTAGTCGAGGATATGGAACTCAAGATGCGCAATCTGCTACAGGAGGTCTATTTCGGCAAGGCCAAGGATGTGGTCGGCGATCTGCGTAGTGTCGGTAGCCTGAGCGAGAGTGCGCGCGAACGGGATACTCATCGTGAGATCATCAGCAGCATGCGTCGCACGGAGTAAGAGTGAGGCCGAAAATGACGGATAGTCGTGGTAGTTGAATCACCGAGAAATCCGACGAGCAAGTCTATCTTCTCTTAGTGTATATATCACTACACCTCCTTCTGACCAATTCGCTCGACTCTTTCTTAGTCTCTTCTTCTACTTGTCTGATTTAGGTATTGCGAGGAGAAGTCCTACCCACGCTCTCAGAGGGTTTCTTGTTTCCTTTTCTAGCGTGCATTTATGTTCTCTTTTCTTTTCTTCGTCTCCCTCCTCATTTCACTTTCAAATATTGTATTTCGGTGGTCGTTTGTAGTATATGGCAAAATGGTAATTGCGCATCGTAAGATTGAATCAGCCAATCACAGAAACACGATCCGTGATTTGGTAGGCCTTCTGCATATGGCTCCTATAGCGGCCTAAGTAGTAGCACCTTGAGCAACATATAACAGAAGCACAACACAAACCATGTCTGTATGGCTTACTGTTGTCTTCATTTTGTTCTTTCACTTCTCATATCATCCATGCCTAGGGAAAAATCTAGCCAAAATGTCTGCAGCAATCGTATCATTCGACAAGGAGATTCCAGAGAATACTCATCATCAGTACATCACGAGTCTGAGATACAAGCCAGCCCTAACCCTACCGATCAAGATATACGTACGGTAAGTTTTATTCTAGCGATTCCTCTTCAACAGGACTTAAGCCTGACATAAATGGAAAGACCCAGCATCTTAACAACTGGCTACATAGACATCCATGGCGCAAGATCAAGAAGAACCGCTTCTCTCTCGTTGAATATTTCGATCTTAACGACAACTTCCTGATGATTGCCAAATTGGTTGACTACACGCAACTCCATATGTACCAAAACACAGACGACTACGCGGAGTCTTAGCGGGGTAGAGGTTATATTCAATATACGCATGACTAGATATTGGGCGCCATTCGAGCCCAAACATATCTTAAGAGTGTCTAGTTGAGATCATCATAAAATATACCCGTTTTGAACATTGACATATTTTATATCTTTACCAGATTGAGTATTGCGTTCTTATTCTCTTTTACTAATTCTAGTACGCAACGGTAGATCTTCTTCCCGATCAGACTCGCTTGAAGTTTCTAAAGGCTCTTTCTATCTTCTACTTCAATCTCACTGTAGCTTCTGCCGTGTAACAATACATACAAACTCAAGGATGAAGATGTAGGGGACGTGAGGGAAGAGGGGTGTATGATAGTCTGGCTAGTTAGTTATTCTAAGTAAATCATAACTCCAAAAGGAAAGAAAAAACTCAACTGCTGTCCCTTGGTTTGGAATGAATTGGGCGGGACGGAATTCAGAGATCAAGAGCGCAATACATAGAATTACAAGTAGAGCAACAAACGAGAGTAACAATATAGACCACTAGACAATGAAGAAATACCCTAAAGACTATCAATCTATATCCAAAGAAATTTTTTTGTGGCTGGTTATGTGTAGCCGCGCTGAAACACGAACTCATGCGTGTCTCTGTTCAGGTCCTTTGTATCCTATATACATAGTCGTATTTCGGAGAACCAAATTATAAAGAGATATATCAATGGACGACGTACAAAAATAGCGTATGACTGTTCAGGACTGGAGAACTGATTCTGTATGTCTACGATGGAACATGGGCTGTAAAAGACAATAAGCAGCCTCATAAAAAAACACGTATAGAAAAGCCTTTGTCCGACGGGTGACCAGAAAATATTCCAGAACACGAAAAGCCACCGGAAGCGAAGCAGAAAGTAGGCCAAAGACAGCTTTAAAGAAAGAAGGCAAAACTTGGATCACAAGGAAGGGCCGTGAGAATATCATATCAAGCAGAGCGTTTCATTTTGGAGATAGACCGTTGAGTGTTTAGCTCAAGAACAAAGTAGTAACTGCAACTGCACCAGAACCAACGCTTTACATAGGTTCGTTAAGACGGCAAGCAGTTGGGCGAACAATGTCGTCCGCTGCTTCTCTTCTATTCGCTAGTTTTGATAGAGCCGCGTCTCCGCTGGGCAACTATGTGACGGAGTAGCCGGCCGGCCGGCCGGACGGGACGTAGACTTTTCTCTTCTTCTTCTTCTTTACGTATTGCTCTTGTTTCTGTTATATTTATCCACTGAGGAGTGAAGTAACATGTTATTATCCGCGTGGCGATTTTATTGAAGCTATGTTGGCCGTTTCCATATCTGTATATCTCTACACAATAGTGAGCCAAGTATAACAGAAAGCACGCCAAGATAGTTAGTGATTGTGACAACACAGCTCAATTATGGCCGTATATGTGATTATCCGGTCTGTCAACATTATAAATAGCATCAAACACAAAAAGAAGTACACTTTTAGCCGCTGGTAGCAACGCCTTGGCTGAATGGACACACATGTGATCGTATATTACAAGATAAATAGATACTATATTAGCATTTTTGATCATTCTTTCGCCCACCAGGTTAATGGATATTGAATGCTTACTTGATCATATCTTTCTCCGCAAATCCAAATTCCTAGAAGGAGTGATTGTAACAACAGAAATAAGATACAAATATATCCAATAATACAAGACAGTATTATATCAAGGGAAATAATAATACTAATTAAAAAAAGGAAAAAGGAAAAAGGAAAAATAATATGGGAAACGCCCGGGCCAGACCAGCTTCTGAGCTCCGACAGCACGACCTCAGTGTCCAAGCTCAGAGTTGGCCTAGCAATAACCAAGGACTTCCAAGCCTGATCTAAGCAAGATATACCCCGGAATTACAAGATTGACGGAAGACAAACAGTTAACTAGGCGCTGTTTCGAGGGCCTGCCTTCCCCATATCGTTTAATTTCCAGCCTTAACGCTAAGAAGAACGGCGCGCCAAACGATCCGTGAAAAGGCCCATTGTGTTTGTTCTTTTGACCGGTTATAGTATGAGAAGGCCTCACGCGAGCAAAGGACATATCACATCTATTCAATAGTTTTACGCCGTTCAGATAATGTCACAGGCCAACTAGAACGAGACTGATTAGTTGCTCTTGTAGTTCTCCTATTCCTCTTAGTTCCTTCATAGGCCTAGATCGAGGTGTCGTCACCGGTCAGACTTGCAGCACAATGATAAAAGGAAAAGGAAGAACGAGAAGGTGAAAGGTTGTTGTTTCCTCGGTGCCATTTATGCGTTCACACTGCCACGCAACCCAGACAGACTACTCCCCCCTTAAAAAAAATCATTAATCTTATGGAGCTATAGAGCTATGAAGATGTACAGACAGACTACTGCTACTGCTACTGCTACTGCTACTGCTACTGCTACTAGACTACATATAGTAATACATGCGGGTTTTATTTTCTAGGATCACGATGAGAGAAAGGATGGGAGGGGAGTGAAAACTGGAAGGCTGGGGCGAATAGAACGAAAAGAACCTGGGGAATCTGGGGAAACGACAGCACGAGCAAAAAGAAACCCCACCCAATTTAACGACGACTTGAACTGCCTGACCTGCCTGTTTGGCCGGAGAAGAACAAGCCAAGTCAAGTTGGGCTAGCTAATCACAATGGCTACTGATAAGCAAAGTACATACAAAACATGATGTGAAAATCTGGGGAAGAGAGAAGGGAAGGGATAGGACAGGAAAACCAGGCTCGTTTTCTTCCCCGGAAAGTTTGTGATATGAAATTGCGACGTTACGTCACGAGATATCATTATAATATTAATTATATATACATATAGGGTTAGATACGCAGCAAAACCTCATATAAAAACACCGATAATCCGACATGTGTCGTTTGTTTTAAGTAGAGAAAAGTCACAAGCCTAGCCAAGAGAATCTAAGAAACTGCCGTTAAAATAGCCGCGGCAAGTCATGAAGTTTGCGAGATTTTTAAGGCCAAGAGGGGGGGAAACTTAAGCCGAGAGTTATTATTACTTGAAAATTAAGAAGAAAAAAAGAGAAAAAGAGAAAAGGAGAAAAAAAGTAGAGCAGAGAGACAGCGGCTTGTCGGGAGAAAACAAAGTGAAAGCGCCTAGAACCTAGCTGAGCCAAACCAAAATAAATGTGGAAAAAAGCTTAGCAAAGCCAAGCCGGCAATAATAGGGAAAAAGAAGAGAACAATCATGAAGTCCTTGTGCAAGATTAGGATCATGATATAAGAAAAGAAAAATAAAACCTGGACCGAGGAAACATGAAAGAAAGAATGGTAATGAATAAGAAAGCCAGATCTACGATTACTCTAGTTTCACTATGAATAAGATCTGATATGAGACGAGGTCACTCGCAATCTCCGCCAGGCAAAAAAAGCAAAGAAAAAATGCATATGCTAGCTAATTCCACGGAGACTTTTACTACCAGATTCCGTAATTTTTCATATTTTTCTTCCCAATTTAATGTACGACTATAACGCAAATCACATTCTACTTCTAGTTACTAAGCTCCGGCCGTTCTTCGTTCTTTCTTTCTTGATTCCAATAATAATGCTCTGTTCCACTATGAAGCCAAGTTCCTACTCTCTCCACACCCTCCATTATACTTCCCGCCGTGAATCTCGTGATACATTTTACGTTCTTCCTACTCTTTTCCCCACAGTGTAGAACCTCTATCTATCCAGATAAAAGAAGCGGAGAGGAGAGAAGGCCGTTTCTTTAATGGTTTCGCAACTTACAAATTACAGATATGTCATTGCTTTGGCTTGGTTGTACATCGCCAAGATCTTAACCAGCGTTTAATTCGCTTTCTTGTTATGCAGCCAAGCCAGTATAATCAAGTTCTAGTATGTACACTTGACCTTCTGATCAAGAACATATCAATCCAAGTTGTATTCGTGTACGCGGATATATACATAGAAATGGCCTCATGATCCGGCATGGTGACTTTTTCTCATTGCTCCCTCTAGATTACAGAAACTATTCAAGCTTTGAGAGGACAAAGACGCCATATATGGATTGCTAAGCACGGTTTATTTATCATAGTCTATCGCTGAGGCTATGATATACCCAATAGACTAACCTCTTGCCATAACGCTATACTTTTCAGTCTCGGAGTTAATTGTATATCTGTAATCTAGTCTTTATGTTTATGCTTCGTATCGCCTTTCGTACAGGTTATAGGTACGAAGGGTAGTTTGTCGTGCTATAGAACCTTGCACATACATATGCATATCTGTATGGAGGTGGAGAGGCTCTATATTTTCTCCTATTAGGCGGCTTAAAGGCCCTTGCTTTTTTTTTCTGTGCTGTTTTTCTTACTAGGGCAGAGAAAAGAAGAAAAGAAAGGAAGCGCCTGATCTCAAAAAGAAGCTGAAAAGTATCAATGAGAGAGAAAACTACTCAGATCTTGTTCAAACAAGGCCTATTATTCACACATATTCCCTCCCCTACCTCACTGCCTTACCCTGAGCTCCCTTGAAAAGCTTAGAATAGCTCAGAGGCTTGTTTATAACTTTCCACGACAGATTGGCTCGTATGGTCTGGTAATAGGTAAAATCTAAGCGAATCGGCTGAAACCAAACAGGCCTGAATTCGATGGTATGTCCTGAACCCTTTGCATTCCATGATCATCTTAAACATCAGTCACTTTCACTTTTACTTTCTTGCATCAAGCCTAGCTCATCATGGACCTAATTGAGTCGAATGTCCCACCTAGCCAATCAAGCTGGCTAGGTGAAGTCTCATGCATAGATAGAAACAAAAGACATACCAAACATGTAAGTACGTAACGTGAATCTTGAGAAACTGTGTTTCGGAGTCGTGACGGTATATCTAAAGGCATGCCCTTTTTCTTGGTCCTATTTTTGAGCTTATTTTCCCCCCCTCAGGTTAAATTCTAGAGAGTTTACTATACACCATACTATAAGAACAAAAGGGGGTGAAGAAAGTAGGAGGAATACGATCTACTGGTAAAATAAACAGAGAATCAATGATTAAGCAGCACCATAGTATACAGGATCTAGAGTTCGTTCGGCTCCAGCTGTGTCAACGAGAGTGATAGAAGCCGAGCTTACGGTTGCGACAACCCCGGTACAAAATATATCTCTTCCTATGCTTCCCTCTATGTTCTAACAGCACAAGCCAGGATACTGACTAGTCGGGTAGCGAACGAAGGGATTGGAGGACGGTTAAACTGAAAACAGTGTCCCCATAGAAATAGGAAGAAGATATGGAAATGGAGGCATGATAAATCTGCGGAGCAACAGTAATGAGTGATATCAAAGATTATTACATCACCAAGTAAAATGGTAAAGGAGAGAAACCCAAGAAACTCAAGGGGCAAAAAGTATATCTGTATATGACAATGAGACATTATAGTGAGAAAAGATTACGGTTACTATTCTCACCTCGGTCAAGTTTGATATTATTTTGTCCCGAATGTTAAAACTTATTGACACTGTCACATCAATAATGCATCACCGGACGGCTTCAGACTTATCCTTTTTTTTTTTGTTCCGATGTTTGTCATCGTGCTAAACTTGCCATATTGAGCTTTTGTTTATAATATAAAATATAACTATGTCCTCTATATAAGTCTATTGCGGTAAATATTGTGTATCAGTCGCAAATCATGAAAGCCATAGCTTCTTTTTTCCCGCTATATCCATGACTACCGTATCCAATAGTCACTGCTTTTTTGGTTTCGTTTTATCCCTTTGTCCTCTTGTCTGTTCAGGGTTTTTCATCCTTGGCCGAAAGTGGGAAATTTCCACTCACACTTCGTTCACAGGCCACACTCACAGACAACCAGGCAGACACATATGTATACACATACATTCATTCTCAACTTATGTGTTGGATCTTGGCATGTAATGTCGCAGCAAGTACATATTGTTGGGGTAGCCTTGACAGTGGATAACATATATCTACTTGCATATCCGGTTCTTAATAGTGCCTAGTCAACTAAATAGCAAGTAACTCTAACATCAAGTACATACATCTTCCACTGTAAGACCTCTCGGTCTCGAGCATATGTCGTGTCGCATACCCATATTTATAATACTGAAGCGGAGCGAATATTCTGCTTGCGTGTTTGTAGATCTAATCTACTACCACAAATTATATATAGAGGATACACGGAGCTAACCTTTCAAATTGTACCAACTGATGCTTTCGTATATATTGACACCAAATTTTGTTTACATATTCTACGAAACTATGTATATAAATACATAGTTTCTAGTTTGTAATGCAACGTACGTCGACATTGGTGGTCCGCGGCGGGTTCGTGTTGAGTCATTGGCAGAAAGTCTGTAAATATTATTTTCTTTATCCACCCCTCCCTGAATAAAAAAGGGCATCCCATATTCATACATGTACATATGTATCTATTGTATTAGTATGTATCGATATAGTATGACCATTACCGCAAATCCCATAGTCCATCTGCTACTAAGAACAAAAATGTCGATGATGAAACTAACATGCAAGCCTGCAGCGATGATCCAAAAAGAATGGCGCTATTCTTAATCATCATTACTACATATATAATGTGCTTAGTCTAGCTTTATTACTTCTTTTTGCTTTCCTGATTACACCTTTTTCGAACTTGCTCGCAAGCAAAAGAAAAGAGAACCAAATCAGGAGCCGGAGGAGGAGGAAGATATCATCGGCACGTTTTCAGAGTGTCACTTTTTTATATTTTGTCATGAATGAAGAAGAAGAAACAAGAAATAAAATGAGGCTCAAAATCCGAGTACAACGGAAATCTACCCGGTTTTTTTGGTTTTCATTGTATCCCTTTTGTTACTGTCATTTATCCCACTTTAACATGTTGCAAAAAAAATAAAAAAAAATGCTACGTCTTGCTTTGTTCGAGTATTTAGAAAATAAATTGAGAAAAAATTGAGTGAAAGAAGGGGTGTGTACATGTCGTTCGGTCGGGAACACGGATTAAGTAATTGCCAAGCCGGGACGGCCAAAATTGGCTGAAAACAACAGACTCGGCCTCCTTCGTCTACAAATTAAACAATTGTATGCTTTATCAGCAATTGCCCAGTACAGTCAAAATCACGAACAATGCATTCAATCAAAATTTGGCAACAAAGACATCGAGGACTGGATGGAGATATCAATAGATAAGGGTTATTGCCCAGAGTAAACATGCATGCATACAGGTATATACATAACTCATTACCTTTTTTCTGGGTTGCTACGAGATTTTACATATGTGCATTAAAGAAACGAGACTTGAAGAATCATGGTTGTACATCAGTTAGCAGAAAAAAAGAAGCAAAAAATCACACGTCGTAAGGAATGCTATGGCTAGAAAGTATGTATACATATTTTTGTTTCGGAAATCTAATAGTAAATCGTTTATGATGAGCATGATATTGACACGCCTCTGAGTATCTTTTTATGTTGTTCATCAGAGTTACGCCGAGAAAAGCTCAACCAGACAGCCCAGCCTAGGCTAGCCTTGGACCCTTTTCCAATAGCGAATGTGACCGTAGGTGCAGGTAGAGTCGTAGACATCACGTCAAGTTCTCTTCGTTATGTTTTGTTGTTTCTTGTTACGATTCTGTAATTACAAGCATAGGAGAGACTATTTAGGTAGTACTACTTGCCGAAGCATCAAGTGGCAATAGTACTGGTAGGAATATGTAGATAGGCAAAAGATGGCTGGCCTTAGCCTTCTGTATGCGTCCCATCTGAGGCACAAACTACGTGCCCACTCTGGACCTCAGGCGCTCGCTCATTGGTTGCCCTGGGTTAGTAGGAAGAGGGG
Source organism: Davidsoniella australis (assembly GCA_009806335.1). NCBI lineage: Eukaryota > Fungi > Ascomycota > Sordariomycetes > Microascales > Ceratocystidaceae > Davidsoniella > Davidsoniella australis. The sequence continues at coordinate 3,699 of RHLR01000623.1, read as the reverse complement.
TGCATGGTGTATAACCACGTCGATAAGCCAGCGGGGAAAAGAAGAGGGATAAGACAATGCGAGAAGGTAGGACATATTATACGATGATTGCGTATAGATTCTTATTGACAAGATACCAATCTATTTGATATATCATGTACATTATTTTATATCCTATGATACTTTACTAGCAGAGTATACCAAGAGCTTCTCGTATAGATATAGCCGAAATTTAGTAGCAATAGAACATATGTATTGATAATATCGCAGAAGTCAAAATCTACGGAGCCGTGGTGGAAGACCATAAGCTTCGACCTTTTAATGCCGGACGGAGACGGCCCTCGCTCTGAACGCAACCATCTTCTACGGCGTATCCCTGGACGTCTCTTTCATTTCTTGATTGCCTATCATCATGTACCAGCATTCAAGATCCCTACCGCTAGGATCTCATAGTACTTGGCCATCTACAACTATGATATAATAGTATCCAGACATTCTATACTAGGCCCCATGCTAGTACCAATAGCGACAAAATCGAGGTAGTCCTTCTAGTCTTCCCTTGAACCCAAACAGCATTTGAACATGATAAGCAGTCTGGGCCAGCTCTACCGATCTGTTTCCGAAGGTGAAATATGCAATGTTTTTCTTTTGGTTTATCTTTTCCGAGAAAAAGTCGAATATGTTAACTGAATAGAGTAGAGAAAAAAAGATCCACAAAACCTGTGAACGCGAGTTAGCCGAACGGAGTGGCAAAGACGTAGTATTCGTTCTTCTTACAGTTGCGTTTTTTGTCTCCTACTGCTAGCAATAGCCATGTTTGAGCACTCTCAATCTCTAGCAGAGTTGCATCATTGCCGTGCCGCTAAAATACCCTCTAAGCCAATAGCCTCTGATAGCCGATAACACAATAGCAAAGGAGGCCGTCACGGTGATATTTACTAAAGCCATATTGCGGCGTAGAGTTCCGCCTACAACGTTGTAGTCGGCCGGGAAGTCCATCGGGCCTACAATGGAAACGGACAATGGATATAATGTAAATTTGTGGTAGTAACAACTCTATTCGAGAGGCAAACAATAATAAAAACTCAGAGGTTATTACAGCTGTATCTCGGGTTGCTTTTGTTTCAGCAATTTTTTTTTTGTTCTGTCTGTCTCGTTGGTAATGGTCGTAATTGCAACTGTGGACAAAGCTCCCGAGTGGTTATTTCCCTATAGGAGGCCACCGACGGGCTCTAGGCTCGTCCTCTGTGAACAGAAAGAAACTACGTCATGTCTTTTTTGTGTAAGTTATTTCTTTACTACCTCTTGTTTTCTTTGTAACGCCGTCAACGTCAGTCTATCCTATTTGGCTGTTTGTTTTCAGCTACCATCTCGTGACCATCCAGAACAACAGTGTAAATGACGTATATCAAACTGCTTTTTGTCAGGTAATATGCCAAGCCAGTATTTGTTTTTATGTTCTTTATGGTGTTCTCATGCCAAGATACATAGGGAAGATAGCTGGAGAAACAAGCAATTACTAGACAGCCGCTTGCAGTTTTTGACAAGCCTTGGCTCAGATTGTGTTCTAACCGCGTCTTTCTAACTCTTTTCTTATGATTCCTTGGTAATTTAAATATAAGCCTGAAGTTGGAGACAAGAGATAAGTAATAGTGAGAAACCGCTTCGGAAATATTGTTGAATGTACAACATAACGATGCCTTGGCGTGTTATAGCCCTAGTAATAATTTGTAGTATAGAAATATTTTGTCGCCAAGATATGCAGTCGGTATCTAGATCCTTTAGTCGAGACGGCACCTCGGTTACAGTTGCTAAATCACTCCGTAATCATTTTTAGTTCGTTCTGTGCAAAAAATAGGAGAACCAGTTTGTATTAGTGCGTTGCTCTGGCGAAGAACCCTGTGACGTAGTTGGTAAATAAGACAATTAGGAAGAAGACTGTTGGTTAGCTGAAATAAAAATACAAGAAAAAAGGCCACTAGTTCTATTGCCCGAGCCAACAGATGGCAATTTCTCACGCTTGCTAATGCTGCTATGATGTCATTCAGACAAAGGACAGGAAAACTGGATAATGTCTTCTAGCGGCCCGGCTAGTTTATTTTGCCACAGCCACTTATCGACCCTAGTTTTGTCAATTGCATGGAGTATTTTGTGTCTTTGTTTCGTCTTTCACGGGCTTTTGTCCCAAGGTATGACTGGGTGAACTATCTGCTGTAGTTGAAGTAACAAGAAGCAAGCAGCTCGAAGGAAAGGCAAAAGAGCTTTGTATATGTCCCGAATAGGATAACGATGTAATTTCTGTAACGAAGTTCGGCCAATTACTCATGCTCACTTGCTTTTTCTGCCTTTTCATTCAAAGCAAAAGACATAGAGTATCAATGCCAAGAGCTATTGCTGTTTTTTTCTTCTGTTCGCAGTACTTCGGGCTTTGGATGCAGCGCCAAGAAATACTATTTGATCTGAAGGAGTATGTATTTGTAGTCAGCATCGACGATAAAAATAAGCAAGAAGGCGTACGCAGTTCCCTATTATTTCACCATCACAGAATGTAGCCAGCTGTATTAGCGTTAAGCGCGGCTATGGAACCGCTGTAAGCCAATCCAAGAAGGTTAAAGGTATCTAAGCTGTATAGAATAAGCTACGGCTTCTGTATTAAGCTAGTTCACCCTCCTCGTCTGCCCTATTTTTCTCTCTTCCCTCCCCCTCCTCTCTTGTGTTTTATCTACCCCTAGTTAATGCTAGTGGCTCTTAGAAGTATTCCTCTTGATTTCCAGCTAGTATCCTGCTGTTGTCATTCTTCCTTTATGCTTACCCTCGGCACGTAAGATCCACTCTTATCACGACGTTAAATAGAGAGTCAAAGTACAACTATACTAACAAAGTGAACGTTAACGTCCATGTTATTATATAGCCCTACTAATTTGGTAGTCAAAGCATAGTAGGATAGTAGGGTTTGTGTTAGATTGTAGTATGTTTAAAGAACACAAGTACCTATGTTTACACGGATGTAGTTATTTCTCCTAATCTCAACAACTGTCTCTTGGCATCGTGATGAAAGCAAATAACTACAAAATGAATTGACGAACCCAAAATACAAAATGAAAGAAGTCCCCACTCCACCGCAGCGGAAGGAGGTGCCATTAACCATAAGTACAAATACATGTATACATATTTCTAATATTTTGGCCCACTCTTACAAGGGCTTGGACATGAGAAAATATGGGCTTGCTAGGGTTTTCCGTAAGCCGGTAAAGCACGGCCGAGCGACTAATTGTAGGTAGAGTTGATAGAGTATAATACCAAGGGGAAAGAAATCATAGGATACCATGTACATACATGTATTAATGAAAATTTTAATAGATACTAGGCTTTGCTATCATGTAGTTGTAAGTTTATGGTGTTCACACATGTAGTGCAATGATAACGGATGCCCTAAATTAGCTTCGTTCGGAGAGAAAAGGGTAACTGCCGTACGGAGAGAAGAGACGAGAAAAATAGCGATGAGTATTCGCGCGACACAAGCGCTTGACCGCTTTTTTTCTGCCATGCAAGTATTGTTCTTATGCCAAGATCTGACATCACTCATTTGATTTGATTTGCTAGACAGTCAGAGCACGGCTTCACAATACATAGTATGCATACACAACCAAAAATAAGTGATGAAAATCTGGGGTTTTTTGAAATTTGGGGGGGAGGGGGGTCAAAAATGATTATCAATGA